>JAQFYM010006619.1:0-11457 GCA_034694785.1 Agrenia bidenticulata
TAAATCAAAATCGCTCGATTAGTTTTGGAAATACCGATTTTTAAAGACTCGAACAATGGCCTGGGACACCCTGTACTATCATCCTTATTATGCCATTTACCATGGAAGCTTAAAGGAATACAGCTTGAATCTCAAACCCTTCAGAATTTCTCAAAAATTTACAAATTTTAAAGCTCTAAATTTTCTGATCTTCTCAACAGAGATGAGCATACCGATAATCCCATCGTCATTAATAACATCAGGAGTCAATCGAAAACATGTCTTAGTTTTTGTCCATCAAGACAATGTCATCTATGCACAGGGCTTAGGTTCAGAAAGTGTCAATATCTATGAACTGAAGCCATTGGACGAATATGGCAATCTTTTGTGCTCTGGAATTAATGACAGCATCACTGTACACATCAAACACGAACATCAACTGATAAAAGACTTCAAGAAATCATGTTTCCGTGTCCCTAAAGTTATATTTCGAAACGATTGGTTCTTACAGCAATGGACACTATCCGAAATAGACGAGAGGCTCTCAGAGGTCCAAGGTCAAATTTTAAACCACTATAAAAAAAATCAGACTTCTAAGAGTCAGCGTCAAGCTGGAAATCGGCACCAAATGATCGTGAAAATTATAATCAAGCATCTGAATTTAAGCATCTCTTCCTGTCCTCTCTCATCTTATAACCTATTTCCAATCAACGACGAGCAAGAAATCACCACTTACGACCATGACCTCCAGTTTGGAATAACAACATCAGACGACCAAAATAAAATAGGTCATGGCTCAAGCTTATTTCATTCTAGGGAAAAGTTTGAGGTCAAATTCATGTCTCCGCTAAAACTGAATGATATACTGGTATTCATTTCATTAATTGGTCCATTAGGGTTGCACACTTTTATAGCTTCGTTGATGCTCACTGCCTTGACACTGATCGCTCTGATCCTGACGACGAAAGCTGTGGACGAGTTTAAAAATATCGGCTTATCCTCGATTGTGGGGCTGGTAATGAGACCGTTGGTGGACCAGTGTGAAGAAGACCAATTACCGTCGAAGCGTTATTACTTTAGGATAATCCTATCCACCTGGCTATTCTACTGCTTAATTATTACTGAGACTTATCGAAGTGAACTTATAAATCACCTCATGAAACCTGCAAAACGCAAAACGCCACTGGCTTGAAACTTTTCAAGATTTGGCAGAGGATGGTACGGACTTGACCGTTTCAAGCCATAGGCTTGGACAATCTGCGGACATACTAAAAATTTTACAAGCCGAGGTCAATGCACAGGTTAATTCATCCAGGAAATCAAGTCTAACAAAAATCTATGAAAAATATCTGAATACCAAGAACAGAAATGGGAGTACCAATTACATCTTCCAACTTTCACAGGGCACATTAAATTTACTTAGCGACTCCTTCACCTTGGATTGTTTTTGTGACGGAATGGCCAGGAAATTTGAGAGCCCGTTTTACAAAGTTTCTAAAGATTCCATTCCTACTGACGAATTTTGGGCGGTTAGCAAAGGGGATTATCATGACGAGATTCTAAATATTTTAATATGGTTGAGAGACTATAGGGTTCTAGATTTACATAAACAAGAGCAAGAACATGTCGATAAAGAGTCAATCAATGACTTTTTACAGCATATATTAACGTTGCCGGATTTTCAAATCGGCAACTTCAGCACGGAGGATTGGGGATTGGATAAAATTGGTCCTAAAACTCTTAAATTGAAGCACATTGCCATCCTCAATATTCTGCTATCGCTTGGATGTGTAATTTCTTTAATAGCATTTTATATAGAATTTATATGGAAAAAATACAAAAGAAATACCGTCAATCCGAGTCCTTGTACTTTTGAGGGAGAGACAGTAGAAAAGCTCCACGAACCTAAAATAAACCCCAAGTGTATCCAAGTTGCTGATGAAGATGATAATAATCAGAATCTATTAGATTTAGATGAAAACCAAGAGATGGGTGGGTCTTCTTTTTCTTTTAATTTAGAAGATGAAAGTCCCGATTCTTTTCAAAGTTCGGTGACAAGATCGCTATTTCATACAAAGTCCCGTTTGATGCTCGAAGAATTTAATTATTAATTTGGGTTGAATATCTAACGTTCAAAATTTGGAAAGTTTTGAGAAATGAGTTTCTGGATTCATAGACTGGTATTTGGATTATAATAGAAGGAAAATTTCTTCTTGACATCAATTTGCTTGTTTATATGTTGTATGTACGAATGATGGATAAAAATAAAATAATTAAATGTGTAATTTTAATTACTTCGGGATTGATTACAGAATATGCGAGTTGTAACTGTAAATGTTAGCATAGAGCCTCCTTACAAGTTAAATGCCCATGCCCTTTCACTCCTACCCTAGCTCTCTAGTGCCCAATTTTAATCGCCGTAAGGCTCCGGAGTAGTTATCACTAGGGAAAATAGTGAGTCAGGTTGGGTACTTAAAACCTAGATTTTTTCTAGAATGCATCAACCTTTAATTTTAAACGAAAAAAATTCTGGGCCCGGTTATTTCTCACTAGTTGTAGATATCGCCCTCGCCCCCTCAGGGTCATGGGGCTCAGTTGATATTTACAAGGGGGACAGAGGAATTCATAGAGTGACTTTGGATGGGTGACATTCTGGGAATTTCAACTTGTGTAATACCGACAGCAGCAGCAGCACAACCTTCAAATACAAAATACCACGTGGAAATTAAGTATTTGATTTCGACAAGCAGAAAGAAGCTAATCACAAAGTCGGAAACATTGAAAGCAAATTCAGAAGAAATACAAAAAAGGTATGGGCTTGTTAAAAATATCAAGACATTCTGATCTGAATTTAAATAGCCTTACTGTTATCAATCAACCGTTTAGGCTTTGACCTCAGTTTCAGTACACAGTAATTGAGTAATCATGGACTCAGCGGAAATGGACGTTCTTGAAAATCCTGGAAGCAATGGCAAGGAAGATGATGGGAGTGCCAGTGGTGGGTTAGAATCGCTGAAGATAAGCGACGGCCTTGACGGTAATAAGACAGAACCTGCTGTGAAAAAGCCACCCCGGTCAAGAAGTAAAAGCAAATCTCGAGCAGGCTACGAAGAAGCGAATGAACTCTTCGATGACAGCAAGTATGACGAAGCACTAAAAAAGTTTACGATCGTCTACCAGTCCAGGAACTCGAGTTTAGGACCAGACCATCCTGATACGCTGGAAACGAGAAACAAGATTGCGTTGACCCTGGATGCTCAGGTATTTGGTGATCCGTCCATGAGTATTTTGTCATTTTAGTCCCTTTAAAGGGATCCTTGTAATTAACGCGTGATGGGATCCGGAGATTTTTAGCTGTTCCACTGATCCACTTTATTCAAAACATATTTTGACAATTTTTAGGGAAACTATGCAGAGGCGTTTAAAACGTATAGCGAAGTCTACCTAGGAAGAAAGCGAGCTTTGGGAGAAGGTACTTATTTATCCTTTTGTTAATCCTAAGATGGGATTTCTGTATGAAATTAAATTAAGGTTAAAAATGGTATTTGAGTTTGCGTTGTATTGATTTTGTATTATTTGTAGGGGATCCAGACACAGTGCAGACGAAACATGACATGGCAGCTGTCCGGGCTAATCAACAGGTAAGCGGCGACATTTTCGAGCCCAAGGAATTATAGTAGTTAATAAAATTGAAGGGAAATGAATATAATAAAACACCATTCGTGACTTTAATCAACAGAAGTATGACTTGGCCGTGCAGTTGTTCGAAGAAGTTTACGAAACAAGGAGAAAGTTACTGGGAAAAAACCACCCAGTAAACAATGAATTCCCAGTATTTCCACTTATTCACATGTCTGTTGGGTTCTTCGAACACCGATTTTAAAGTATTTAAAAATTTATTTCAGGATACGTTGATGACCCTTCACGAACTAGCTTCTGCATTGGATGATTGTAATAAATGATTACTTATTACTTATTTGTAACTTTTTGTGTATATTATATTGTATTTTTAAGTTGGCAAACGCAAGGAAGCGTGTAAAGTGTACAAGCAAGTTTATAAATCAAGAATAGAAGCATTTGGTGAGGAAGCTGCAGAGACTTTGGAAACAGGTCACGAATTAGCCAGTAAGTAGACTGACTTGACCATATATACTATACTATAAACAATATTCAGTTTTGTATTAAATTGTATTTGTTTCAAGGTAACCTGGAAGATCAAGATAAGCACGAGGAAGCGTTAGAACTTTATAACAAAGTTTGGGAAGGGCGAAAGCGTGTCCTAGGAGTAGAAGATCCTTTGTACGCTGAATGATTTTTTGTTTTTAAACTTATTAAAGGGCTTGGCAAGGACTGCATGGTAATTTGAATGAGACCTATTATTATTCAATATAGGACATTAGAAACTTTCCATGAGATTGGAGGAGTTTTACATGGCATTGGAGACTACGACAATGCGCTGAAAACATATGAGGAGGTTTTTAACTTTATTACTATTTTAATCAAAAAAAGGAAACAGTAATTTGTAAATCTAACTGATTATAGGTACTCGTATTGAGGAAAAAGGTACTTGGTGAGGATGATTCGGATACATTGGAAACTCAATTTGAAATGGCTACAGTACTCGTGGAACAAGAGAAATACGAACAGGCGTTAGAAATATTGACGAAAGTATACAAGTTGCGAAAGGAAGCGCTGGGAGTATATGACGAAGAAACTCTGGAAACGGTAAAATATTTATAGCCTATACAGTAGTGGAAGTTGCATTTTTTTTTCAATTGTAACGATATTATTTATAGGGGCACGAGATGGCTGGAGTTTTGAAGTCTCTGGACAGATATCCAGAAGCCTTGGCTATCTTGAAGAAGGTATACGCAGGACGAAAGCAATTACTAGGAGAAGATGATCCTGACACTCTTGATACCAACTATGAAATCGGGGATATACACTTCATGGAGAAAAGGTACCAGGAAGCTGTGAAGATCCTCCAGCCAGTTTATCGTTCCAGAAAGCGGGTACTGGGAAAGCAAGACGCCGAGACTTTAGAATGGTGAGTCAAGCTGGCTTTGCAACTTTTTTTTATTCATCGCGGTTGAAAATGTTTTTTTTTTTAAATTTTAACTAGTGGGCACACACTAGCTACGTCATTAAAGGGTCAAGGGAAACTTAAAGAAGCTTCGAAGATCTTTGAAGAGGTTTATGAAGGTAGGAAAGCCACCCTAGGAGAAGACCACGAGGACACTTTAGAAACATTGGAAATGATGAAATAAACAGAAGAACATGGCTATTCATTACAATGCTGAGTCAGACTACTGTTTCACTTACGGTCTGCTCCACAAATGAAAATTTTCCATATAATTTTTATGATTTCTGACCGGATGTGCATGAGTAGTACTGACCGAAAACCTTTGGAAATGACGCATACATTTCTTAGTAACTAAGAAAGTCTTTGAAGATTGATTGTATATGTATAATATAAAATGATGTTACTTTGTTACTTATGTCTTTATGTCCTCCCAGATAGAGGGGGGATGCTTTAATTGAATAAAATGTTTTGACAACATTCCAGGATCTGAGAGATAAATTCCGCTCCTTAAAATGCCACAAGTATTTATTTAAATCAATTTCGAACTCCTCTTAGCTATATTTTCTCTAGTCCCCTATCTAATGATTAGTTTCGAACATTTAATTTAGCAGGGCGATTAAATTGAAACGCTTAAACTCATTTTGATTTGCTATTAGATTCGGCAGCCCAGGTAATACTTTTAACGTCCCCTGAGATGTAGTAGTGAGGTGGAAGTAGGAAGGCAAGTCTTCCGTAGATGTTCAACACATCCATGTACATGGACATTGAACTATTGAAGAAATCGTTATCAGATTAGTGTCCTTACTGATCATTTGTAATTTCGAATAACTGATAGAAAATCTTACGCATTAATTGGATCAAAATGCGGGGAGAACAAAGCAGATTGAACTACTGCTTTAGAGTTGTATAAATAATAAGGTGGAAAAATCATTAATCCTCCATGCATCGCAACTCTATACAAAATATTATAGATTGGCAAGTTTCCTGGGATGAACCATAGGGCTACATAATATTTAGAAAAATAAAAATTTTTAAATGTCAGGTTAAAAGTAATTAATATATAATTTAAAGAGTTTGGCTTACACATAAAGGCGAGGAAGACTCCATACATTCCGAACCTCAAAGGAGTTTCCCATTTTACAAAAGAGTCGTGTGGGACAATTGAACTGATTCCCGTAAGTCCTCCGATAACCCCGGCCGTGATAAATCCCGCTCGGATAACCGATTGAGCCCCCAAGAGATAAATTGGGGCAGCGGTCAAACCAATTAAGGCCCCTTGTACTATCGAACCCGCTTGCTTGATACCAAATCCTTCTTCATATGGTAACCGACTGTTTTTATAAAGGAAAATCCGAAAATAAATGTTTTCTGACATTCCTATTAAACTATATCGTTAATGTCATTCATGTTTTCCTACCTGACGATCATAGTGACAATAAATTGAGAGCCCATTGTGATCCCTATTGCTGCCAGGGGATTGGCCACCATGGCGTTAAGGAACAGAATATTGCTAAATAGCCTGAACGATGCCGCTGCACCCAAAACTGTTACTGCGAGGGAGTTAGTAAAATACATGTAGGCCGTTTTAACTCTAGCTTGAGCATAATCAGGAATTCCTGAAGTCGTTGGGGTCAAGTATTTTTTGGAATTCGAGTCTGGATAGTCAAGGGGGTATGCTGGCTTATGGAAGAAGCCGTAGTAGATTGAAGCCCCTGAAGAAAATACTAAGACCCCTGCAGCAATCCCTTGGCCTTTGGAAGAAGACTTTCGTGGTTTATTAAATGCAATCCAGTATTGTCACAGGACACTACAAGAACTGAGTAATATTTTTAGAAAGTTACCAATGCCCACAAGTGCCTTTCCTAAGGGTCCCTGTTTCGCTTCGAATAAAAGAATGTTGTCTCGGATTTTTTCATATAGGCCAACTCGGTTCTTTGGTGAGTTTGAATGGTGAACCAGATTCTGAGATGTTTTGTGGAATCCTTTGGACAGGCCGTTTGGTCTTGGTGGATGTCCAGTTGTGACCCTGAGGACTGGACGAAGGACATTTCTGAGCATGATTTTCCTATTTGTAGTCCTCACAACTACTAATATTGCCTAAAACTAAAACTAGAACTAAGCCCTGGATGTTGATGGCTTGGGTTGGTTTGAAGGGAACAGGGCAGAACCGTGTTGACGATTTCCCTGAGATTTAAAATAACTTATAGGCAAGTTTTAAAGTCTCCATGACTGCAAATTGATACGGGTGCATTTGATTTGATACGATGACACGAGGTCAAGTGTTTTTGCCATTTATGCAGTTTCATGGGAAATTGAAACTTTAGTGAAGTGTAATATTCGACACATTAAGTAATTCGTTTTTATTTTGAGCATAATTATTCAAAATAGTCAAAAAAATGTTATTTCTTACAAAAATGGAATCTTTAACATTTCAAGGCCCCTATCATCCTATGTCATATATACTATTTGAGTTTTTATTGAAGTTTTATTCCTGATTCAATGCGCTTCTATTTCCACCATTGACGTTATACTATTTACCGTCTGTACAAGACTACATAGTCTACAAATCTACATTAACCCATTGTAAAACCCAAAACAGAACTCAATGATTGTTTTGGATTGATTCTTAACAAATAAAACAAATTAAACAATGCTCAACTTAGCCCAAAATCACAATTTAATAATATAACAAAAAAAGTTATAAACTGATAACTTATCATCAATTAAATTATAGTTGATTCAATCATTTTATACTTTAGTTTCGTTACAAATGTATAGGAACATCAAGAAGACTAGAAAAGGTTCTTAAAGCATCATCTTTATCCAAACTGACTATCTTAAAGACAACTCACAATCTCAGCAGTATACTTCGAAGAATTAAGAAAGCTTCCATGAGCGAGACCGTGCATTTTGACGACATTAAATTCCCTACCCTCCCCAGACTTGACCCCCTCAATCTCCTTAAACTCCGCCTGTCTTTTCAAATAAGAATAAGTCCCATTGGCATCAATAATGTAATCATGACTGGAGACGAAGACTCTGGCTGGACACTTGATGTCTTCGGGAAATAGAACGTTCTGAAACCACCAAAAGTTACGGAATAGAGCGTAAGAAACTAATAAATCTTGGGCCACGAAGAACTGACATAGCCGCTGCATAGGCTCAATTGGTTGCCGATACAGGAAATTATATACGAGATCTGGCTCCCACAATGCGAAACAGACAGGGTCCACGAAGCAGACCTTGGTCACATAGGCCGGACGCTCCTTCAGAATCCAGCCAGTCACTATCGTTCCGAATGAATGGCCCATCCATGAGATTGAAGAGCCTTGCTGGATTTTGTGGCGACGGAAGATCTCGTCAATGGCTTCTATCGTCTCGGCCATTGTTGGCACTGAGTGTACTATCTTCATGCTGATGTGGGGGAGTTCAAGAATGAAAACTGGTCTGGAAGGGTCTTTTTCCAATATTGATTTGATTACACTGACGTACATTACCACTCCTAAACCGATTCCGTAGACTATGAATATTGGTCGTTGGTCAGGGCTAGTAGTATCAAAACGACTTCGAGGTGTCTGTACTTTGGGACTGGTCGGATAGTAGCTCCAGTATGATAAGGTTGTATTTCCTGGTAGTGAATGATGTTGAAATCCTTGCCATTTAAGGCATGCAGAGCCACCCATTTGTATTAGCGATATTACCTGTCAAAATTCAAGTATTTTCATGTATTTTAGTTTTCAAGTAAAATAATATCTGCAATTGAATCGTTTGGTTCATATACTTATAATTTAATTACAAACAACAATATTGTTTGTTATAAAATAGCAATATTTGCTGTTTATCATTATATACATTATAAGTATATGAGCTTGAAATTGGAGGGTCGATTAAATACATATTGTTGCAAGCTGATCAATAAGGAAAATAAAATGGGCCTACAGGGCTGTTAAGGCTTAAATTTTGCTAAAAGGGTAAAATGATTTATTAAAATTGTACAAAAACTTTCAAAAAGGACTGATTTTACTCACCACATACGCAATGAAAGGTTTATGTTGAACAACCATCTCGTCAAAGTTGTGTTTCATAAACTTTTGCCGATAGTTAGCCTGCAAATTGGAAGGTCTCCCAATTTCTGGATATTTTGACACTACCATTCCAAACAACTTGTCCAATTCCACATCCTCAGCCAAATTGAGAGTTTGCCGATCTTTGGAAAAGTAAGCCCAACTTAGCCACTCTTCCATGCACTCTGACCCCACATTTTGGGGAGTGTGCTTGTAGAACCATCCTATAAGGGCTTGCAAAGGGTCCCTGCAATGCTCCAGAACCTTTCCAAACAAACACTGCCGTTCCTGAGTCGACAGTCCAGGGAAGAACCTCGTGGCCTCGAATTTTTGCTTCAATTTCCAACAGTAAAAATACCACCAGATCTCAAGACCGGCCCAAATCCCCAAGGGTACTGCCACCCCTCGGTAATTGTTCAGCAGTTGAAGAAGACTCAACGGAGATAGAATGACTGAAGGTAAAGGGACCACAAGACACAATGCAAGGATACTCACAGCAATGAAGGCCAAGGGGGTAATACTTCCAACTATATTTGTGATTATCCAAACGAAACATATCGAAAAGTTTTTGTGTGCCTTGGACGTGTAACAGTCCGTGGGGTCGACTAGCAACCCAAATAGTGACAGAATCATTCTGCCCCGCCGGCTTATTTTCAGTTAGTGGTAATTGTTGAACTGTAATTGTTGAATAATTTAAATTGAATTAGATTGTTGGCTAAAATTTTATAAAACTGAAACTGACGACTGCTTTAGTGCAACTCAAGGATTTATTCGCAAATATTTAAGCCAACTAAAACTGGAGACTGAAGGTTAGGCTGTCAATATTATTGTGCTTGGGTAGATGTAGAATGAGGATCGTGCGTATGAGCCCAATTCAAGTTCGTCATTTGGGCTTACTTTGAGCGGATAGGGGATTCATAATATTATAACACGTAGTGTGGTTCGATTCTGTTCTCAATGCAAGGCCATTTAATAGTGGCTAGCTCATGAAGTTACCATGTGTTGGTAAAGCTCATGTTGCATGATGAGATTAAAGGAGGAAGCTATTTCGGATGCATACCAAGTTTTGCAACTTGATAAGATGTAATTAGCATGAAGTGTTTTAATGTTTGGCTGGTGATTTACTTACGGCTTAGGGTCTATCCTTACAGGCTTCAATGTTAACAAATATGAAGGAGGTAGCTAGTTCAAAAAAGATTCCACACTTTGAACTTTAAGCCCAAGAAGATTATGAATATTATAAATATGAAAAGCTATCGAGAGGAAGAAGGAAGTTATTCACTAAATTGAATCTGGCAACCATAGGGGCTAAATTTTGGTTAAATATTTACTTAAAATAAATTATTTTAACAAAATCTTTACAAAAGTTTACAAATAAGTTTTCGGAAAAACCTGGATTCTTAAGTATTGACCCAGGATGTGGGAAATAATAATTACTTTTAATGGGACAATTTTTATAACCTCTAAGTTGGCAAATTTGACCAAATGACTTCATAAAGAGCTGGCAGACCTATGGTAGCTGATTTCATGAACTGCAATTTTTTGCCCCCAGTTTGATATCAAAATGTGTTGATTTTATTGAGAAATCTCGGGTTACACTTGGAACATGATAACTGAGTGGACTTTGATGCAACTGCCTGAAGAGTTCTAGAAGCAAACTAATTGCAAGCTAGAAAAAGCCAGACTACTAAACTTAGAATATTTAATGCTGAAACTGATATGTTCATCATTCGTTATCAAGTGTTATGTTTAATGTTCTCATGACTAATGCAAGTGAGACTCCGGGTTCGTCAAGTCCAAAGAATGTAGGTCTGCGGTACTACTGGTCAGTATATATGATTACGAGACCATTTCACTCTAACTAGATATAACTGTATCTATCTCAAGACTGAGTTTTTATTATTTTTGACATGCGGAAGAAATTCAGTGTGAGCGTGTTAGATAGAATTTCATATAAATGAAATACTCGAATCTGACACTAAATAATATCAATGTGAGATTTATACCATTCAAAAATGACGAATGTCAAAACAATGTAAATAGCTTGAAATTTAAAAAAAACTATTACCAATTACATTTATGTCATGCAAAGATTGATATTGACGAGCCTTTTTTCTCATCAACAACTTATCATTGGAAATAAAAGTTGACATGAGTAGATAATCTTTCCATTCCGTGAAAATAAATGGCGTTGATTGATTGCGACTCGATTTGAAGTGATAGACCTTGACCGTAAACCTTGATCCATAATCTAACAATGCGAGTACTTTTGGTGATAAACCCCAAATGAGGTGCCATTGGTCTTAAAAAATCAAGTAAATAATACTGATC
>JAQFYM010006620.1:0-11457 GCA_034694785.1 Agrenia bidenticulata
CATTGCAAAACTGCCAAGAAGCTTACATGCCAGCCATGTTTTTATACTTGGAGATCAACTTGTACTATCAGCAGGAAATGTCTATCATCAATTCATGTGGGGATTACTGCAGAAAAAGATTAGGAATCCTCACCAAATTTTCTGGCGAAATTTATCAATTACGGAGACTGTGGTTCAAAATACATCGACGGTTGCATGAAATCAACTTCTATTCGCAATACGATCAGCACTACGCATACCATAGTTACGCATATCTCGACCTAAAGGAAGAATGCAGTGCTTATTTTAATAAATTTAACACTCCTCGTAACCGCTGCGTTTTTGCAATTCTCATGAAATATATAAATGCATCCACCTCTTATGCACCCAAGCTTCCACCGTTTGGATATATTGCTACTCGTGTTTTGGATACCCAAAAATCTCCGTATTGGACACGGTCTTCGTATGCCGAAGAGGTTGAATACTTCGTTTCCTCCTTTGCAATAAACAAGAGAAGACTAGGCGTTTGGTTTTTCTTAAACATCTTTGATAACACAGTCTGGCTTCTAATTGTTCTCTCAATAACATCCATCTCCCTCTTCTTCTTTACTTACATCCGGTTTACAAAGGTCTCCAGAAGTACGCCTCAAAGTGTAGCTTTCTCTGTTACTTTATCTGTAATGATGGAATTAATCGAACAGAGTCACCCTCGACCGATAACACATACTCACAAGAATCGAGTACATTGGATACCACGAGTAATATTCGGGCTGTGGGTCGGAGTCTGCTTAGTTTTATGCAATGCTTTCAAAGGAAGGTCCTTATCAGTTTTGGCTGCTGGAGTATTCGTGTACATACCTCGATCACTTGATGAGATAGCAAGTTCTTCATTTCCTGTAATAACTTCAGGTTATAAATACATGCATAATTCCACAGGAACTGTATCCCTATTAAAACAAGCATTAGATCCTGAACTAGGAAATGGATCAATGAAGAACCCAATGTTCGATAAATTATCCTCAATAGTACATAACTATCCTTATGGACTTAATCACTACGCGCAATCTTTAGAAGGGGTTATATACACTAACCTTGGGTCATTTGACTTCTCTCAAAGTCATTGCTTGATTGATTCCAGAGAATTTTCGGAGGTATCTATGGCTAGTGTGAAAATATTCACTGACAAGTTAATCATTAAAGGGAATCAGATTGACGGAATTGCAGTGAGGTACCCGTGGGTGTTCTACTGTAACTTACTTTCTCTAGTCGTTCAGCCATTTTTGGCTCAGATTTCTCAATCTGGAATGCTTGAGCGATGGAAAAAGAACTACCAACTACATTTGATAAATGAAACAATAGCAAATGCAGAGAAGATTCATAGATTGACACCAAAATTGAAATGGTCAAGCTCGCAGGCAATGGCAGATCTATGGGACACTTCTACGAAATCGGATAACTCAGTCCCTCTTTCAATGGCAACTCTGGAGGGACTATGGTATTTGGTCGGTTTCAGTTTCATAATTGCAACCGCTGTTGGTACTATTGAAATACTTTGTAATCTTAAAGATAAATTTTACTCGTGCATTAATAGGTATAAATTATCTTAGCCAGTTTTAAACGTTGTCACCAATTGTCTCTATACTCTCTATACGCATCTAAAATATATAGGAGGTTGAATATTATGTGGATTTACTTACCAGTAATCATTGTTCAATTTTTTTTTCTGAAGGCTCTACACTTTTTTTAACAAGATTATTTGATAATGTATATTGTAATGCATGCGTTTGTTTTACTCATCAATATAATTTAAAGTTAATTCAACTTAAATGTAAATGGCTCATTTTCCAAGAGTTTCTGCAAACACACAAGTGCTATTTTGAAAACTTAAAAACAAAGAATATTAATCACTAACCACAAATGTATTGCTAACGTCATCATGTACACCATAAGCAACCACAATAAATCATTCTAAATATACAGACCTGACGATATTCCAAATTCTTATGGTTTCGATAATTCCAGGAAAGAGATCTGGTTCTCCCATTTAGTCTCCTATATATAAAGTCTCCAAAAATGTGTTAAGGCTATCAATTTAGAAATCCAATTCATTAGTCCTATTTATTATTTCATACAAAATTAAAACATCCGAGGGCTTTAAAATGTTTCGAGTCTCAATTATAATAGTCAGCATAGTTTTAAGCGTACCTTGGTCTCTCCAACAATCTGATTACAGTGACGCTAACAATCTCCAAAATCAATTAAGGTCTCAACATAGCGCTGGAGCCTTGAGTCTTTCTGATGACGTAAGAAGTCCTGTTTCTTAAAGCCAACAGAGTTATTCAATTTCATTTAGTAAGATTTCATTAAAAAAACTTAACCACATATTTACCCCTCTTTTAGTTGGTTTCCATCGCACAGCAAAGGGCAGACAAAGTAGCAGCAGAAGGTGGACTGAATCATGACCCCAACCTTGGGTACGGTGAGAACTTAGCATGGTTTTCGAACACCATTGATGCTCCAGATGCGGCAAAGCAGTCCGTCCAAATGTGGTATGACGAAGTTAGCAGCTATGATTACAATAACCCAGGCTTCTCTGGCAGTACTGGGCATTTCACTCAAGTCGTATGGGTGGCCACTCAAAGAGTCGGATTCGGAGTCTCCATTGCAAGTGACGGGTCAACCTATGTTTCTGCTGTTTATGATCCTCAGGGTAATTTCGGAGAGTCTGATGATTACCGTCAGAATGTATTGCCTAGTTAATAAACTGCATCCACCCGCATAAATAAAGTTACACAAAATAAAACTTTGAATCTTTGTCGTTATTAAATAGATATTAATATATTTGTTACAATGGCCAACAAAAATGGATTGTAGCTTGATAAATTCTTTAAAATCTAAATTCACACTGACAAATATACTATTTGAGATTAAAGTCACTATGCCACTACAACAGCTTCTTTTCTAGCAATAGGAGCAGACCTATGAGGAGATAAACCCGCAATATTGAGATTTGGCATTTCTTTGGACTCGAAAAAGGTATACGATAGGGTGATTGTGTCTACATATTCCATTTTTGGGTCATCCGTGAATTCCGGGTCGATATAGAAGAATACGGGAAGTTCCACAATCTCTCCTGGATTCAGTCTTTGCTCTTCGAAACAGAAGCACTGAATTTTGTTAAAATATTGACCCGCTTCGAAAGGGATTACATTATATGTCGAGATCCCGTCAACTGGTCGACTAGTTTTATTCTCTGCTCGATAAAAAGCCAAGGCTGTCTCTCCGGGAGAAACCTGCAAGCAGATCCAAACTCAATAAATATCCCTTAACAATATGTGTTATCATAAAATGGGTTATCAGCTAAGACGAATTACAATTATTTCTGCTTGCTGAGGTCTAAAATTCCACTGAAGAGATGAGGATCTGTCAGCATTAAATCTAATCACAATCTTTTTATCCTTCTTCTTCATTTGTGATAAGTCCTTGTCACTGATTGCAGTCGCTCCTCCAAAGCTATAAGACTACCAAGAGGAGAAGATTGCAACATTAGAGAAATACACACACTACCATCATCATGTCCCACCACAAATCTCAAAGTCCATTTCAATTACCTGACAAAAAATTCTGTAGAGCGGAACAGCCGCATAAGAAGCCCCAGTGACGATCACCCCGAGAGCAGCCAGGTAATACATAGTTGACCTCTTCCTCAACTTAACCGGGTCACCAGGAGGGCTAGAGGTCATATTTCTAACTCCACCTCCTAATCCCCCTCTACCCGACCTCGTAAAATGTCCGAATCCATTCCTTACAAATGCAGCAGACCCTGAAGCTGGTAATCTGATGATTTGATTTATAATTGAAGAGCTGATTCTAGGAACAAGACTCATCTCTGACAAACTTTTTGTTTAATCCTGAAGTTTCATGCAAACTAAAACAAATGCCGAGAGGGTTGAACAAAGTAACGTGCAAAGATTCTCAATGGTCAATACCAGCGGGATATTTAAAACCACTCCTTCACGTGAACTAATCTCAAAAGAGTTACGATGAGTGTTCCAGCCAAGAAAGTGGGGGTGTCCCCGTTGGCCCAGATTAAAGCATTGGAGAGTGACCCCGTGCTTCTAGCCTTGTGTAACAAACACCTTCCACCAAACTATGACTTTGAAATCGGGAAGACGGTGTGGAGGATTAGAAAAATCCCCGGATGTTCCACAGTGGCTCTTCAAATGCCTGAAGGTGAGGGGAAATACTTTAAATTTAAAAATCCCGCTTTCTCTCGTCTCATTTTACCCTGGAGGTGAAAGCAGAATGGAGAAAGCCTTTTGGGGCAACTCTGCTTTCTCCTTTCTCCCTTCGTACTTTTAAGGATCCCTTATCAATCAATAACATTTTATATTATCGATTGATTTATGCATTTATTTTCTATATTTTAAAATCATATTATAGTGTAGCTGATCTGGGTAAAGGAAAGTGGAGACCGTCATGGAATTTTTTCTACAAGAATCGAATCGGTGGGGGCTTGTTTTAGATTCAATGGATTTATCATGTCGATGAGTTTCTATATTTTGAGTGTACTTTTTTATATTGCGTCATGGGGGTACTGTGGAACTAACCAGGATAAGGGCCAAGTCCATGAACGTATCTTTACTAGCCCAATTGGAGAAAACTCGACTGTGAAAGTTGGGGACAGTTGAGACTGAGAATTCCCCTGTCGATTTCATTTGATATAAATTATTCTTGTACTTTAGAAAAGCTATTCCATTTGGAAACAGTTGTGTAACCCTGATTAGCTCAATAATCCTATCCTTTACTTAGGTCAGATTTTTCATTCACAAAACTTTTAATAATTGAATATCTCTACAACTACACACAACGATACGAAATATTTTTCCATAATTCCAGGGCTATTGATATTCGCCTCCAAGGTTGCCCAAGTCCTTCGAGAGTTTACCGGAGTGGACACGATTCTGATGGGTGACGTGACCTACGGGGCTTGTTGCGTTGATGACTTCACGGCTAGTATGTTGGGAGCTCAACTTCTCGTCCATTACGGACACTCTTGCCTCGTACCTACCTCCGTGGCTAACCGGATTGATACCATTTATGTCTTCGTGACGATCCAGTTCAATCTAGACTCAGCAGTTGAGTCCATCCGATCCCTTCTTCATTCACAAGATCTGAAGACTCGGAGCAAGGCCAAGAAGATTGTTCAAGAACGTGAAGAGGGAGATGTCCCTCTGTTGAAAGTCTCTCTTGTCTCCACAATCCAATTCGCTAACAGCTTAGCTGGCATTAAGGTGGGGCTGGAATTAGAAGATGTCCAAGCTGGAGGCGATGGAGATAAAGAAATCTTAAAACGGAAGGTTCTAGTTAACATCCCAAGAAGTAAGCCCCTCTCATCTGGAGAAATATTGGGCTGTACTGCCCCCAAAGTAGACGACGATCTGATTGTATATGTTGGCGATGGGAGGTTTCACCTGGAAGCTATGATGATGGCAAACCCCTCTCTCCCAGCCTATCGGTGAGATTTTTAAGGATTTAAATGAAATTTTTATGATCTTAAAAAATCAACCATTAAAAATCAAATTCGTTTTTCAGATACGATCCGTACAATAGGTCTCTCACAGAAGAGGTTTTTGATCACGGAGCCCTGAATTCTTCCCGACAATCAGCCGTGGCCCCAATGTTAGCTGCCGAACTTTCAAGTAAACGTCTAAAAATCGGAATAATTCAAGGAACCCTAGGCAGACAAGGAAATCCCAAACCCGTTGAACACGTTTATGAAAAGCTATCTGAGAGACATGATTGTTTTATTATCTTGATGTCAGAAGTGATACCGGCGAAACTAGCTTTGTTTACCGATGTCGATGTCTGGGTTCAATTCGCTTGTCCTAGACTGAGCATTGACTGGGGGAATGCATTTGAAGCCCCTATATTGACACCTTATGAAGCCATGTGGGCTATGAAAAATGCTCCAGACCCTATCTGCATCGAGAAAGAGCTCGAGGCTGACTCAACCTGCCAGAAAACGGATTGTTCTTGCGAGTATAAAGGTCACCCTATGGATTATTACGCTTATGACAGTTTAGGACCACACACTCCTAATTTTAATCCACCTAAACCCAAAGTTCTTGCTCCATCCAAAGCCATACAAAGTTTTTAGACATTAAACTTTAAATAACCAAATTAAGAAACTATTTTCAAATAATTAAAGTATCAATTTATTCACCCGGGACTCATACCTTTCGTACTTGGTTAACAAAAGGCCTTGAGTTACATAGTAGAATATAAGTGTAGATCTGTATAAAAAGCAGGTATTTCAAATGAGCACTTCATACCTATCACAAAAATACCAAAGGGAAACTAATCCCCTCATATTCTAGACCATTAAGCTCTCCTCAGGTCAATCAGCATGACCTCCGAATTGTGCCAGTAAAGTTCTCTTGGCTTCACTAAGAACAGAATTAGGGTCAAAGTTATCCTTGCTTAGACATATACGATGAGAAGCGTCGTTGAGAACTTTCTTCGAAGTCTTCACAACCGTGTCATAACCTTTGTAAAGCCTTGGCAAACTGAGTAAGTCGTTATGGTTAGAGTTCGTATCACAACCATTGGAAAGGTCATCCAGGTCATTGTTCAAATGTTTTGGGATAAAATATGGCACAGTACTGGTCCGACTCTGTCCATTCGTCAGCATATTATTCCTCTCGTTGCTATTATTATTAGTATGGCTATTATGATTGTTTGAGCGGTAGTCCTTCTTATTATTCTTATTCCTCAAAGGGCCCTCATCATCCAAGTTATTCCAGTCCCCAAAATTCTTCAGTATTGAATTGTCAATTCGACTCAAAATCGATTGATACCCTTCATCCTGTGGAACCCCTCCGGGGTCGTCCGGACTCCGAGACCTCCCTTTGTGTTTCCTGTGCTGATGTTGTTTCCTATGATGACCATTATGGTGTGAGTGATGAGACCTTCCCCCCGCATATACATTCGGCTCGAGGAAAGTCGTTCTCGACGGGGCTACGGTTATCGCATTGTTCACCGACGATAAGGATGAGTAGTGACCGTTGGTGGATGTTTGTGGGTCACCTGGACTACTGTCCCCATTGTGAGGTTCCGCAGCCCCAACTGGAAGGGGCTCTGCGCTGATGCTCTTCCTTCGATGGTAGTGTCCATCCACCATCAAGTGGTTTGGATACCCTCCGTTCGTACCCTTCAGCTTACTTTCCCTTCTGACCTCGGCTTCAGTACTACTGCCACCAACGTCGTGGGGATGATTTGTGTAATGATGATGATTATTCGGTGGCTGATGATGTCTTTTTGTATACTCTGAATCAATGTCTGCTTCCTCCTCCAGGTCTTCCAGCAGAATTAACCCGTTCATATCCGTTTAGCCTGAGGTAAAGGTTATTCCACGTTCCTCTACATAAGGTGTAAAGATACAGTTAACGATAATCGATACTCCGCGACATTAGAATAGGCGAAGCTGATTATTCCACCTTATCCTTGGAATACCGTCAAGTTCATTGTAATTGTCGAAGCCTTCATCCAACGCCAAAATATCATATCTGAATAGAATTTCAAGGACAGTTTCTGAAGGCTTGGGCTCTCTATAATTGTCCACCTGTGGACAATGCACTCACAGAGACACACTGGACACTTGGACCATGTCCATTTGAGTACACAAAGAGACTCTTCAACTTTCTCGTCCCGTTGTTGTTTGGTAAAGGCGTTACCCACAGAAAGTAAAATGCTGGATATTGCAGATTGCCACTGCCAATTTTACGAAGCCTTAGAAATGATCTGGGATGCTTAGTTTAGCCTTAAAAGTTGGCATTTCTCTCGAGACCGTAAAGAATATATTTAACTAGTTCAACCCAGCATCGACCAGTTCTTTGTATTCGACGTGGTCTTGTCGGCGTGCTTGATATCATAAACTAGCCAGGCCAGGGTTCTCGTCCTAAGGTATAAGTGAAAACTACTGGCCTTTTAATATGTTATCGTCTCTCTCGGGTAAAAGACAGATATTTGGAATTCGGGTAGTTGGGCAATTTGATAGTATATTTATGAGCTGAATTGGAGCCAGTTGGGAAAGTGTACTGTAGGGTATTGACATACTTTTTACCAATAATATGTGGATGTGTTTTTTTGCCAACGGTCGTCTTTTTCAGTTCCTCCTTCTCATACTATGTATCCGTTTATAGTTTTATATATAATGACTCTGGCTCTATGTACGAAGGATTTTGGAAAGTGGACACAATGTCCACATTATACATATTTATTATAACTGTATGGACGAAACAGAGGTGACATGGACAGTCCGGAGGGGACCGGGTGGCGAATATCCACGGACAGGAGCATTTATAACTGCAGGAAACATTGGGAATATTCGGGGAGCAGGAAAGAAAGTCGCACGTCTTTGTCCCCCGCAGTGGGTAAAAAAATATATACGTGTATAGAAATGCAGACGGAGATTCATAACGGAAAAGGGACATTTCCCCGAATTGATTGATGTCCAGTCCACTCGGTTATTATTTCGGACTGACGAATATCTCCGCCCTTCGCACTATTATACTATTTTGGGGGTAATCCATGAATGACGATTTCAGATTCAAGGGGGGGAGGTGCAGGGGGTTGTTATTGCTTACGAATTAATTGACCTTCGAATATTGATCAGAGATCATCGTACTTGGCTAATATTATATTGACCACATATCATGAAAGACCCCGTCAAATTTATTAAACGTTACTACTTTAGAGTTCGATGTTCAATAATCAATGATTAGTGACAGATTTTTATAGGTTTGAGTTTCTCCAAATACTCCAAATTTTCTCAAATCATACACGGCTGTCACACATCCACCTCTACCCACACCAAATCAATGAAGCGGAAATATGAGCTGCCTGCCGTATGAAATTCTATGTATCCTCAAAAACCCTCGTGTGAAACCTTTAAACGTTTGGAGTGGTCAGCGTCAGGCCTAAAAAGAACCGATTAACTCAGCGTCAGTCATAATATTCAAGTAATGATTCGACTTAAACTACTTCAATTACACGGTATCAGAGTAATTCCGATAAGCGTTAATATTTAGACTCTGAAAAGTCGTCCGAAACCAAAAGAACGCCGTTCATTAAATCGAATAAAAATTCTGCGGCTCTTCAAGTCATAACAAATCGCCACATCCTTATCAATTAATTAAATTCAATTATTAATCCCCTTTCCAAGCTTGGCTCTAATTCTATATTTATTAACCTTACACAACACTTATATGTAAGTCTACATTCCAATTGTATTGATACTTTTGATCCGAAACGGTGAATAAAATATTTCCCCATCATGAAAGTCTCCGGGATATTAGACTAGTAAATTCCGGTGGGTCCTCCCTGGTTCAGAATAATAAAAATCCCTTTTCAAAATACAGAAAATCTATATTATAAAACGTCTCGCCCTATTTGCAAGAAAAAAGAGTTTCCTATTGACAAATGGGAAAAAGGCCCGAACCTCTGGATTAATTATTCAAATGTTTTTAAAAACATATAAGCTTTTGAAATACTTGCATTATATAAGGCCTTTAAAAAATACATCTCTCCAGAAATTCAAAACCCGCATGGGTTTCCAAATTCACATGCACCCGCATCCTGAGGCATTACACAATGACATGCAAACTACTACAAAGTCAATCAATACCTCTATGAAGCGGTAGTCATTTTGTGGTATGTGGCCGAAATTTACATACGGTAAAAGAAAGTCGTGCTTGAAGTGTCCCTAAAGTCCCAATCAGTATGGACAGTTGTTCGTGACAAGGTCTGTACACACTAGCACACTGATTCCGTGACTATCGGCTGTATATTGCTAATGGACAATTATTGTGTTGTTGTTATTGGCAGAGTCAGATAAGAGCTTTTTTAATCGACGGAAATGGTCGGTCAAATTGGTACTTAATTGTGGATCTAGTTGAGGATTGTATACTACTAAACTGCGGAGTATTAGAAGAAATTGGGCTGACTTTCATTAATCCAGAATATTCGAGATGATGGTATTATGCATGAGCACAAATTAAACGAGATGACTATGACTATGACTGTACAATGCTTATACGCAAAGTCGAGGTAGTTCCGTAATTCTTGTAGCTACTAACTGATCGACAGTTAGAATAAACCGTTCAAAACGTATCTAACAAAGTAGTGCACTTTAATTTTTAATTGCCGATTAGAGCTTCGAAAATTCTAAATTGAATTGAGTTCTGTCGGGGGCCCTAACTATACGCTACGCCTGCCGTCGTGGCTATCTTGAAAACAGAAAACAGACATAAAAAACTTCCCTGTACAACTTCATTTAGTCCGACTCCAAATTTCGTGAATTACATGCAATTTCATATTTTCCCCTTAGGGGTGACCACCACGGGTCACTAAACCAACCAATTTCTGGAATATTGCAAATTATCGCTAGTTCGGTCCAACCAAAAAACAGTACCAAATTTCAACGATTTATATGCATTTTCATGTATACCCTATAGGGGTAGCCCCCACGGGTCAACCTGCCAACCGATATAGCTCATCTTCGAACTCATCCAAGCAATTAGGCCACAGACCATGTGTGCAAAATTTCAAGTCAATCGGACTAGTTTGAAGAGAGTTATCGTGATGACGGACAGACAGACAGACACTGACATGATCCTATAAGCCCTTGGAGTCGGGCTAAAAATTGACTTGTTTGAAAGTTATAATCTGGACGGACGGACGGACGCACGAACATTCACATAAAATAGCTGCGCTACTTGATAATTAAGTTTCTTCGATCGTCTCACTTTAGTTGATAAAGGGAATAGGGATGTCGTTTATCTGGGGAAATAATCGAACATTAAATACCACAGACGAGAAATGGTCTGTGGTTAAATGCTAAATAGTAATCATCAGTTTAGATAATTACTCAAATCCCTTGTTCATTCAATCTTGAAGAGACTTTCCGTTATTTGTAATTGATGGTACATCCAAAAATTACATGATCGATAGTATCATATTATTGTAATTGACATGTGCACAAGCATATTTAAAAGATTTTTTCGGGTGAAGTTGTGAACACAAACTTGTACATGAATTCTAAAAACTTGGCTGTGCTGTGTTTACCTGGTTTACCATGAAAAAAATATGTTTCTATGAATTTTTTAATCTTTCTTAGCCCTTCTTTTTAAGCACTAGCTTGGCAATTATTCGTGTAAATTACAACCATTTTTCCGAAGCACTTGAAGAACTCTAAAAAAAGCAGCATCCTTCTGAAGCATTTTCAGTTGTTTATGAAAAATCAATCAGATACATAAAAATAATCATATCTGTATAAAAACAAAATGATTTTTCTATCACTTCCAAGAAAAATCCAAACCTCCAATATTACCTTACAAAGTAATTAAAACTCACAGGTGCAACTTCATATAGCCCGAGCCAGGTTTATAAAAAATTTCAAGCTTCTAAGCCAATTTA
>JAQFYM010006621.1:0-11454 GCA_034694785.1 Agrenia bidenticulata
AAAAATATAGAAAAGGTTGAATTTACAATTTTTGTAGTGAATGCAGCATTGTAGATAGGCGGAATGTTTTCTACAATAATTAAGCGCCAAGCGTTATGGATATTAAGAATAAGATAAATCTTAGCGATAGATATTGTAAAAACAAATGTATCATAGCATAATAAGATTATACATCTAAGTTCATTGCTACACGATAGTCACATCAGCATATTTGAGCCACTCGAAAGCACTTACAGGTAGATTTTAAAAAGAAAACATCATGCATAAACTAGGTTCAGGCCCGTTAGGTAATATGCCTGATATGCTTAGGTAGCTTGGCCGGCCGGTAACTGTTATATGTAAATGCGTCTGTATGAAAAAGCTTTTTTTGCTTATTAGTAAGCTTTATTTTAGTATTTTTTAACAGTATATCAGTAAAACATTGCAGTTTATCGTATATATAAATTTTTTTTACACGCTATATTTTTAAAGAGTTTAATAACATAAATTGACATAAAAATCAGCCATTTTTTACAGTAAAAAAAAGGATATCTATACGTCATGTATTTATTTTTATATAGTGTTTGCATTTCTTTTGCATAAAAAAAACAAAGAAAAGTACTTTTGTGCTTATTTGCAGTTTTTTTTTTACATTTTAAGCTGTCGATAAAGATATTTTGTATTTTTATAAACTCCGAATTAATTTTCACTAATGAAAACCATGCTTTAAGTTGACATAAAAAAACATAAATCCAAACTTATGTAATCTAGATACAGGCAAACGATTTATACCAGTTCTTTTTTTTTCTTTTCTCTAATTGTATAGCATAGCAAAAACATTTGCGTAAACAACAAACATACAAACAATCTATATTGTTTCAATTTTTTGAGAGTGCTGAACGTAAATGAATACTTATTAATACTACTTTTTTAGATTGAGACACTGCATAGTGTACCGCACGTAAACACTGTTACAAAAAACGATTTACTTTTTCTTGAAGGAACTAAATAATTTTTTTTGTTAACGAAAAGCATTTAAAACTTTAACCTGGATTCTAAGCTTTGTAAGAAGCGGTTTTTTTATATAAAAAAACACATTAGAAACACTTGTAATATATTTACTCCATACTTAAACTCGTATTTTTAACAACATAACCATTTTTTTGCATGTTATAAAGCAAGAAAGAATTTTATTCCAGTCTGAAAATTTTAAATTGAAGGTTTACGGTACTTGTTGTTCAATATATACAAAATATCTTTTCTTACAATACAACTGCATTTTTACAGTTTAATATATATTTACAAATGTGACACATTGTTTTTTTTTTTTTATTTTTTACTATGCAAAATCGTTCTAGATATATTTTTCCATACTATTCTATAACATTTAAAATAATAATAATAAAAACTTGTTATGAGCTTTAAGTTCTATACCATGAATATGCACAAACTAAATAATAGAACAAAATATTGCATAAATTCGCGGATAAAAGCAAAAAAACACTGAAAGTAATTGTATTGTATATGCATGTAATACAAGAATATTCTGAATCATATACAAATGCAATTTTCTGTAGTAGAACGAATAGGAAAGTCTACGATGTGGCGGGTTTAGCCTTACGACTGCTTTTTTATTTCTATTTTTGATGCATATTTTATCAGTGACCATCTATAAAATAGAGCTTTCTAAATGTGTTTTAAATTTTGTGTAAACATCAGTTAGATGCGTTTCAGATATATACCCTATCTTTTATCACGCGATAAACCTAAAAACCACCATCTTATTTTTGCCTAGCATTCAGCCGTTTCTTAGGTCTACTGGTCCTTTTTAACTAGAGTTCATGCTGCGGACTCTTTATAATAGCCTGCGATTTTCTTTGACCGTAAAACTAGCTTTGGATGGCGTTATATTATCTAGGGAATTTATAAGAGATGTTTTGATGTATCGTTACATTTTTGTGCCTTAATAGAGTACAATAGAAACTCTGTGAACTAGTTTTACTAACCCAAACACTAAACAAGTATTTCAATAATTTTTTTCTATCCAAAGCAAAATGCCGTGTATGCTCGGTAAAAGCCCGGTATTGCCCGTGTGCCATGTATTCTGCCAAATGCTTGTACAGGCCAAGCCCAGAGTAAAAACTTTACATGATATTACTTATGTGGAACGGCATTAAAAAAAATAAAAATTATTTTGTAGCATTCATTTTATTGAATGGTTTTTTAATCAACATACTTTTTAAATAAGCGATGCTATAGTATTCTTTTTCAGTGTTGAAACTTTACTTTTTACTTTTGATGCAAAGATAAATATAAATATACAACGATAAAGTATTCTTGTAAAAAACAAACGGTAGTCGTACAAGCGACAAGTATCTTTTATTGTTAAAAATGCAAAAGAACCAAATTAATCACATAAAAAATAAAAAATAGCACATCAATTCTACAAATTTGTTTTTATAAAGCACAATAATACTAGAAAAATGTACTAAAAAAAGTTACCTATAGTGTAAAATGTGCATTTTGCATCATACAAAAAAAAAAGCTATTGACGTAAAATGAATTTTTATATTGATTGATATTGTTAATAATAATGCATTTTTTTCAGTATAGTACATTTTTTTTTTATTTTTTTCATTTATCATATACTAGTCAAAAAAAAACTTGGCATATGGTTTATAACGTTAAGCTTTTTATGTCAAATAGGCACTTAAGAAAAGATAAAATCACTTTTTTTTGTATAAAAAGGCTGGCCCAAAAGATTGTTTAAGCGCAAAAAAAACAATATTTTACTGTAAGGTAAAACTATATATGAAAAAAAAAGAAAAAGTCGGTGTACATTATTAGCATTTTATACAATTACTTTTGTTGTAAGGAAAGTTTTCTAGTGTTATAAATATTGCTGCCGAGCTAAGTAATATAATTCGCATATACAAGCCAAATATGCAACTCGACATACAGCATTGTAATTGCAAATAACTTTTGTTTATTAATATATATTCTCGGATTGTCGTAAGTCATAAAAAAACGACTTAAATACAAAATCAACGCAATCATTTTGTTTTATTTACAACTAAATTATATAACACGCAGTTTATCCGCTACTCTATTTTTTCTCTTTGTTCATATCCGTACTGTAAACTAACCTTTTGACCTTTTTTTTTGGTTTCTCTTACGCAATTTGCAGTACGGATATAGACGGAAACACAGCCGTTGTAGCAATTTTGTAGAAATGCAAAGCTAGACGGCATGATTTTTTCCAGTTTGCACATGTTTACAGTATTAACTGCGGTATATTTAGTACATAAAATTACTTGAGGTTAAGTGTGCCATCGCCTTGAAACATATGTTATAAAAAGTTGGGTTTTTACAGTTTGTTTTTCAGTAATTAATAAGTTTTTTTGTTTATGAAGTAGATTACAGCATGTTTTTTGTTAATTGTATTAAAGCGTTATCTTTTTCATTTTTTTGTACTTTGTTCTTTAATTGTAGTGCTCGAATTTGCGAATTTTTTAAATTTTTCATATCATTTTAATTCGCCATATTTTTAAAAAACCAATTCATTTATGTATTTTGACAAGCAACGCTAACAGTCTTCAGAACATCATTACTTAATTTAGTTTAGTTGTAGATGTAAAAAACATTTTTGCATTTAATCATGCAAAGTAAATTCTTTCCTATTTTTCTTGCATTTATCTTTTATCTAACCAAACTGTATTAGAACACATGTTCCTATATATTTTGTTGCCTAGTTTGCTAATCTTGCAAGTGTTGTCATATAAACTAAGATCTTTTATTTACCATTTTTTTATACGTTTTTGTTTCTAATTTTGTAGCATAAGGGTAAAAAGTTGTTCAAAAAAATATGTCTTTTTTGCAAATTGGATTTTCCATTGCCTGTTTAAACAGATTGTAATACCCTACGCTTGAATAAAAGCTCTAAAAAGTCATAGAAAAACATAGAAAATTATAAATAACAGTCTCACATATAAGCCCGTATAATTTTTCAAAGGAAAAAATGCGTAAAGTACCAATATTAATTAAATAATTGTAGTAAACATGTATTTTTATTAAGAACGCCATCTATATTTACTAGTCATTACCTGTTGTTTCTTGATATGCTAATTCGTCACAGTCAAACATATTTTATTTGCCTGAGTTTGCGTATTTTAAACTAATGACACCTTAATTGTATAATCATAACAGCAAATACCCTTGTATATTTTCTGTGTACAATGAATTTTACACTACATCGAAAGGTTGCGACAAATCTGTATGATCATACGGTTTATGTTTATGCAATGCAATTTTTGCAATATAAAAAATTGCTCGTTTTATAATCTCTATGAATCTATAAAAATTACAGGTGACTCGACATAAGGGCCTAAATAAAAGGGCCGATAAAAAAAAGGTCTAAAAATAAAAAAAAGGCTAAAGTTTTTTAGGTCCAAAAATAAAAGGTCCAAAAATAAAAGGTCCAAAAAAGAAAAGGTCCAAAAATCATTTGGGCCAAAGAAAAATGTAGCCCCTAATTATTATGACAGTTTGTGTTATTGGACCAAAAAATATTTTGGCCCTTTTTGTTTTGGACCTTTTATTTTTGGACCTTTTTGATTTTGGACCTATAAAACTTTGGCCTTTTTTTTATTCATGGACCTTTTTTTTATCGGCCCTTTTTTATCGGCCCTTTTATGCGGGGATCAAATAACATAAAAAACCACCTCGATATTGTTGCTAAATGGCATAAGGTAACATGTTTTTTCTATGTAATCGTTTTTAATCCATGCCTATTTGTAACAAAGAGCATTTACTTTATGTGTTTTTTGTATTTTTTACGTTTGTTTTTTCCATAAAAAATTGACAAGGGACAAAAAAGTCTAACCATCTGCTGAAATTGGTAAACAACTTATTAATTTTGTTACAGGTGCATTTTTTTCAAGCTAGTACTTTTATTTTGGTCTTATGTTGGAGCTTTTATTGGTAAGAAAATAAATACTATAACAGTTAGGGTCAGATGTAGAATGTCAATTTTTTGTTTTTTTTTTTGAAATGTAGAATATTGCGCAACTCTGTTTTGAATTGTCTTATTATATCTTCATAGTCAACAAATTACTCCTAGTAGAGATTGCTTTTGCAAAAAAGACAAGTAAATACATTTTGAGAAAATTATTAACCGACCAAACTAAAAGCTTAGTTGGTTATTGTTTTTTGTGAAACAAAAAATTTTATTTGTAGGTTGCGCAGTTTCGTTTTGCCTTCATCCTTTGACAGATTCCCGACGTTTGTTTGTTATCTTCAGACTGTTTTACGTCGAATAAAAGACTGAAGATCGTTATTAACAAAACAAACCTTCATAGTCTTTCTAAAAGTAAAAGCCTCCGGGTTTTTTCCCGCGTTTCAAAGTACAAAAGTTCCTTTTATTGGGTATCTTTTTTTCCAAAAAACAAGAAAAAATAGACATCAAACAAAAAGGTGCGCATGTATTGCAATTCGTAACTTCATTCGTAATACAAAATATGCAGATTCTAAATGTATAGATCGGTTAAACAACAATGTTAGACGTGCTT
This sequence comes from Agrenia bidenticulata, assembly GCA_034694785.1. Classification (NCBI taxonomy): domain Eukaryota; kingdom Metazoa; phylum Arthropoda; class Collembola; order Entomobryomorpha; family Isotomidae; genus Agrenia; species Agrenia bidenticulata. Next base: position 5,547 of record JAQFYM010006621.1, read on the forward strand.
TGAGTGCGGGTCTTGCTAAAAAAAACTTTGTCTTCAATCGCCTTTGGAATTTGTAAAAATATGTATTTAAAATAAAAAAAAACCCCTTTTACAAAAAATTCTAGAAATAAACCATATTTTTGATGTACTCACAATTAATATATTAACTAAATGGGATTATCAGTGCTTAAACTTGTTTCATGCCGCTTTAATCATTTTGAATTAATTTTTATTCGCTGTATTTCTAATTAGCTTTTAGAGTATTTTTGAACAGCGACGATTGGCGTTCTTTGCTGCATTAGATCTTTGTAATCTACTCTTTTAAATTTGCACATAAAAAAAAAGGCAAACTGGGTCATATTGTCAAAATAAATAGCATTAAAAAATATTTTGATATAAAAATTTTAGTTTTTTCAAATTTTTTTATTTCATTTAATCGTTTTATAGTTCTTTACAACATAAAATATCATAATATATTTACAGTGTTTCCATAGCAACTTTAAAATTCAGAAAATGTTATGATATAATCTTAACATGCGGAAATGGTATAACCAGGCGAATTGGCAGGCAAAACTTCTCTTTTTTTGAGAGCGGGGGGGGGGCGGTGCGGGGAAGAAGGGTTCTATATCTAGATAGTTCTTTATTTGAAAGGTCATTTATGCATGTTAAAACAAGCATAAACGATTTTTGAAAACATCACTAAAATTTTGAGAATAAAAAAAAGGTATTCTATTCGCAGTAAAACAGGCGTTGTTTCAAGTTGTTTTCTTTTGCTTTTAAATCACCAATTATTACATTAGTCGCATTTATTATTTTTTTATAGTGTAAAAATAAACAATCAGCATGTATTTTCATCAGTTGCTTAATTAAGAATGTAATCAAGTCACGACTCTGATGGTTGACAGCCACTGCAAAATGTTATACTGTCTCTGATGCACACTTGTATTTTTCTTAGATCTTGCTTTTTTTATTTCGTCCGTTTATAATTTTCTTTATCTAAATACTGTTGTATTTTATTTTTGCCTTAGACATTCTGCAAGGTATCTCGCGTCAAAAAAAATCGCAAGTACAAGATTTCTATTTGATCTGGATGAATTTTTATTATTTGCGGAAGTACGGTTATTTTTGCAAAAATGTTATTAAGTCGTAGAAATCTGCCCTATTGATCTTACAGTACTGGCTAATAAATTCGATTATATTGTATAGCATTGCCTTGACATATTTTATTTACACATACTTTGATTTTTTTTTTTTGGAATTTATGTTTCTTAGATTGATTCAGTCTAAGTTTCCGTTTGAACCTTTCCATGCTGCATCAGGTTTGTCCGTAAATAGGCTTGACGTGTACAGGTGTATCGGTTATAGTACGCACTTATGAGTTCGTTGAAGGGAAAGTTTACTACAGTTTTTTGTCACATGGAACTAGGCACCTTTCCACATGCAATGTTTCTTCGAGGTGGAAAACCCATTTAAGAATGTACAATACATGTAAATTTTTAATTTTATATAGGTACCTATCGTGATTTGTTGTTAAACCAAACCCTATCTTCAATTAGATATGTTTTACACTGCAAACACAATATACACTTAGATACCATACGCTCGTGCAAAACAATGCTTTGCATTTCGGTGTAAAGCGCGCAAACGCGCTAGAACATCGCGTCCGCACGAGAGCACCTCAACACGTATTTTATAACATTATATGTATTTCAAAATACTATGGGGTAATTTAGGCCCCGTTTTGATTTTTCCCCCTGTGTAAAAAACCCCAAAAGAAAAAAGTTTTAATCTACCGAGGATTATTTTTACTACTACGAACCTGACTGGGTTGACCTACGCCGAATGAATAACCCTAGGTTTTTTTTAACGTGGTGTAAAATAATAGTTAAAGTGTTTTTCTGGACGAATTCCTTCGGGGTAATATTCCTCCGGGGTGACCCAGGGGGAACCCATAGCCTAATTTTATAACAAAATAACCCCGGGTGAAAAATGGAACAGGGCGTTTTATACCCCCAACAGTAACCATTTTTCGGTATTTTTTTTTCTCTATGTTTCTGTCTATTTTCGGTAATAAATTTTTTGCTTTGTGACGTTTATTACTTTCTTCAATCGGTATCTTGTATACAAATTAATGTATGTCAAAATGATACGACGTATTAGTGGTTTCTTTAAATCGTGCTGTTATCTCGTTGCGTTAAAACCATATAAAAATACACGAGTTTTTCGTGTTTTTTGGTTCTTTTTTGCCCATTGTAATACGGGGTTTACATTAGCATTTTGTATTTCATGTCAATAAAATACTCTATGTAAAGAAAAAAACAGACATTAATTAAGTTTTTAGCCAAGTTTTTTTTAAAAAGAGTTCGTAACAGAGTTTACATGTTTTAACTTTTGTTTTCATTAACAATATATGATAAAAGTTAACTTTACAATTTTTTCCCAATTTTTTGAATGCTCTTGGCAACAAAATTAGTGTCTTAAAACTTGTGTAACTTGCAATCCGCTTATCGTTGCGCAATTTTTACAATTTTGGCTTTTGTAGACTTAGATTTTATTGTGTCGTCGAGGTTATTCTCACATAAAATATTTTCTCCACCTTCTATTACTACCTGTATACACTGTCTTAAAAGTGTAATGTTTTATATGTGCCTATCTTAGCTATGTTTTTTGCCGACATAGTCGCTCATATTACGTGTTTAATGCGCTTTTTTTTTGTTTGTTTTTTTTAAGTAAAAATTTAAACGCTTAAAAGTCCATTCATATCTGAAATGTAGTTCCGCGAACATTTGTGATTCAATAAGCAAACTTCAGGCTAAAAAATACATGATCTTATAATATACTTATTCCTAGCGCTATTTCTCACTGTTTTACTAGCACATTTGTTTATTTATTTTTCATTGATATATTTTTGCATCCGAATCTCTTTTGTTGGTCGTTGTGCAAGCATGTGTATACAACATAGAATGTGCACGAGATCCGACATTTGCGTAGAAGCTTGCCTATTTACTATAAGTTGTAAAATTATCAAATGCTTTTCCATGTTTTTCCTTGACTCAAAAGTTTCAGTTTTTTTATTAGGCTTATAATGGTACACTAACCACACTGCACAACCTAAATCTATTTAGGTAAATCTACAACGTATTTAAAATCTTCACTGCTCTTTTTTTTTGTCTGGGTCTCCGGTGATTTCATTTTCTGAGGAGAAAAAATCAAATAAATATCATATGCCTCTAAATGAAAATTGTGCTATCACAGCAGTCACAAACAACTCTTTGAATACCCATAAACTGGTATTTGCATATAAAATTTCAAAAATACTGTAAATATATGCTAAAAATAAGTATAAGTACGCTTGAATCTGTTTCTCGTACTAATTAAAGCTATTCATTTTTATTTAATATTTTTTTTGTTTTCAGACGCAACAAACTAGTCATTTAACTAATTTGTTTGCATTTCAACCACGTACTAAATATGAAAGATATAAAGACACAGTTTAATCTGTAAAAAGTCTCTGTTATGTATTTTATGATTAGAGTTGCAGATATCAGCATACTGCGGTCTCTAGGATACCCAGGCCTAAGATATTAGATTTCCTGTATGCCACGCTTAAGACTTATATCCGCGATATTCTTTGTTATACGCTTACTATAAGTATTCTTAGATTTCAACATATACGAAAACGCTTGCAATAATATTAAAAACCTGATAAGGCATACGATCCTATTGAAATGACTTTTTATGATGTTCACACGCAAAACAGTGCATATGGCTAATCGATAATCAGGTTTGGTGTAAGAATGGGACTTAATTTTTTTACCATAAATAGTTTTGCAGCCTTATACTATACTATAAACGCAAAAAAAAAGGGTTTTTTTGCATTTTTGCATTTTATCACGTTAGAAGAGACAAACCTTTGATGTTTTTTCCATAATGCAAAAATAGAATTGTTACAGAATTGTGATCATCACTTTTTAAGCCGAACTTAAAACTTGCTGTAACAAATAGTGGATGTGGTGTTGTTCAAATAAAGCCATTTGTGCATGCTTATTTTATTTTTGCCAAGCCTTTCGTGTAGCATTTGATAGTTAAGCCTCAGTACAAAATAAAAATATAATATAATTGCAAAAAAAGGAGACGTCTTCTACAGCTCTTTCTTTTGACAATTAGATAAAGAAAATTGTAAATAAAGTATATTGATTTAATTAAGTATATTTCACGTTTTTTTTCTATGATATACTTTCTGTAACAGCAACTTAGTGCAAGGCTTGCAAGTTTTCGTTTTCATCATGGCATTTATCGTTAATATCGTACGATACCTAGGTACATACATTTTATCGATGTGTGGTTCATTAATAATTAATACATTGCACACCACGTGTTGTTCTTTATAGTTACTTTTAGTAAACTAACAGACAAAAAAAGACATAGAATAAAAAAAAAATATTTTTATAAAAATACGTAGATTAAGAAATTTTGTTTGTAATCGAGGCATGTAAGTATAAAAACAGATGTTTCATATTATTTAATTTCCGGTTTGTGCGTAGAACAAAACTACTGTATTTATCTGTATTGAAAAGTAAGCTTTTGTTTGTACGCTATATAAATTACTTTTAATGGTGATTTCCATACTTTTCCCTTTTTCCTTTATAAAATTGTTCGTCTTTTTTTAATGTACCTCTTCTCAGTGATGAAATCACCGGTCACTGTTTTCAAGCTACACAGTGCTTTTTTTTGCTTCAAAATATGTCTTTTGCAAATTTTACAAAAAGTTTTTGACAATTCCTGTACGTGACTTCTGTGTTGCATGCAATCTTTTTGTCAGTACAATTAAAGGTGAATAGCCATACTTTGTATATATAACAGAGTTTTTTTATCTTTTAAACTATTTAGCAGATTTAGAACCCACTTTATTTTATTATGTAGACATAGCATAATTACTGTTTTACTACCCTAGGACACGTACAGTGGTTTAGCTGTGTTTTTTTGCGGATAAGGCTAGTCAGTTTTTTTTACAAAAGATGGGTTTATAAAACGATTTTTACAGTGCACAATCATAATATATTTAGAAAATTAATAACAATTAAATTTTTCATTTATAAAAAAAAAATCAAAAAATATCTGCACAAAAAAAACCTCCCCCTTGAATCCAAGCGTCTTTTTAACATAAGGAGGGTGGGCTCGTGCCCCCATTTGCTTCCCAAAGCTACAGTACTAAACGATAACTTGCCTTTTTATAGAAAGCTAATAGTTTATAATCCTATTGTCAGCCGCTTCTTTATCCAATATTTATTCTAAAGTTTGCTTTCCATCTTACAAGAATTTTTTTTTATGCCATATTTGTGTATACTTTTGCTTTACTATAATATAAGTTGTGATTTTCTGTTGTCTTTATTCGTGTATAATATCCTTTGCAAGGAAAAATTTACAACTACCTCGTTGAAAAAATATACCCAATCCACTGCAGATCTGCTGTTGGTTCAGTTTTCAACTGTTATGCATCACTGGATAAATTCTGCTGTCAGCTAGAGTATGACAAAGCGAAAATGTCCCTTTTAAGTCGTCTTAAAGTGTCAGTATTGTCCGTCTTCTTTATTACAATTTACATGTCTTGCAAACGTGTTAGTTGTAGTGTTTGTGTAAGTGCTACAACTAGGGATGGGCCGGATCCGAATTCCGGCAACTTTTATCAAAATATTGACCAGTTCCGGGGTACAAAAATTTTAAAAATGAATTTTCCGGGTTAGTGAAAAAAAATCCGGCCGGAATTCCGGTTTCCGGTACTTTTTACCATAAATAGTTCATGCAAGCAAAATCATTTACAGGCAAAAAAACACATATATTAAAGTTTATTGTTTTTGTTTTGTTCTAATTTCTTTTATTTTCGGTATTAAAATACACCCATTAGATAAAATGATTTATCAGGAACAAA
>JAQFYM010006622.1:0-11453 GCA_034694785.1 Agrenia bidenticulata
TATTATAAATATTTTTACTGGATACAGTTTTTTATCCTGTAAATTTATTGAGTATTTACCATCGGCCTGTATCCACCTAGAATGCGTAGATTTGTTCGTGTAATATTTTTTCCTGTCAACAAAGATTATAAAAAATTATATATTTTCTCTTTGCCTTTAATATTAATTATAATAACAAATCACGATATAAATATCTGACGATGATGCTCAATATAAATGACAAATATTATAAAATTTTGTGTTAGTATACTACAAGTCATAAAAGATCAATCTAGCATGTATGAAAAATGTAGAATAAAGCTTCCCATAAAAATCAGCCATCTAAAATAAAACTGTTCATAATATTATTAGAAAAAAACATACCAAGAACATAGGTAAATATGTTACTACCTCTTTCTTATTCGGTAAATAGAGTATATAGTATATTATCAGTATGTAGTAAGCAGATTTTTATTTTTACCGTACTTTTGCATCTCTTCTTCATGGACTTCAATTATTTTTTAAAAAAAAAAAGTTAGATACGATATCATAGTTAAACCTTGCAATTTATGCGATATAAAGATGCATTGTGTGTAGATAAATATATAATTTTATTGATTTTATTATTTAACACCGTAATTTATAAATTGTTTCTCCGGTATCAATTATGTTGTAATTGTGCAATTTTTTTTGGTAAAAAAGTATAAAGGGCACGCAAATCTCTAGAAAACTTCTATGTAATGCATCTGACGCGAACCAAAAAGCTTAAAAAAGGCTTTTTTCTGCCTTTTTGCGTATAGAATTGAGTGTTAATAGGTTACTGTAATAACTTAAATAAAAATTGTAACGGTTTATTACTGACAGGTACATCACCGTCTTTAAAAATTTATATGATGTTTGAGGTTAATATACCAGGCAGTCGATCCCTATAAGTGGGATATAAATTTAAATAAAATGTGTAAAATTTTTATAAAAATGTGTTTTTCGTAGTTGTTATTTATACAAGTTGTATCTCGAAGAGATAACAATTTATGAAAAAGAAGTAAAAGTCCACCGCATTTTTTTAGTTTAGCTGATTTTGCGCGTAATCAATTTATTGAGCGATTTTGACCTATTTGCGCACTTGTAAAATGTACAGAGACGACCTAGAATAATGTTTTAGATTGATTTAATATCTGTTACAAAATAAAACACTTATATTATATGTTTTATCAAAAAGATAAGAAATACATATAAGAAATCTAAATACAATTAAATACGTATCATTTCATGGTTTTTACTCGAAAGACAAACACTAATGGAGCGGCAGGCTTATCCAACTATACATACTATTAATATGCAGTAATGGAATACACCTTTTCGTGAATACTGGTATTGTTCATTGCAATAACTTATACATCCAGCCACATATATTAAAAAATATATCAAACCCTATTTATATACATTTCAAAAATACAATATACATCTTGGTAGAAAAAAAACTATAGCGGTCTGAAAACATGGCTTATATAAAGTATAATTTCGTTAAGTAAATTGATTAACTATTCATCATATTTTAAAAACAAAAAAAAATTGTATTTACACGTCATTGCTCTATAACAATTAATTTATAGTGATAAGCATAGGTAAAAATTTTTGTCTTTATGCACTACTATAACTGCCAAATTTTTCATAATATGCTATGAGAGCACCGAAACACACTCTTAGTAGTTTCGAACTGTATACTGTAAGATAAATATAATTCAATTTAAAACCCACATTAAAAGCATGCAAATACGAACAGCAAAATGTAATGCGTTTTGGGTCACAAAAATACTATAAAAATCATTTTAAAAATTATATAATTTGGTTTTAATAAACTTGAAAACACATTAAATTGTTTAAATGAGTACAAAGACGATACATTTTTTTTTCGAATTAGATTATTTTTACTTTATATTTACAAATTGCTAACTTTCAAGTAAATCGTTCAAACAATGCAGTATTTCTTGCTTAAATTTTGTACGCTTTGTATTTGAATTTGCAATATGGGCAAAAATTCAGCTGGCCTTTTTTACTTTTTTACTTTAGCAACTTACATGTCGTTAATTAGCTATTGCTAGCAAAAAACGTTTATAGAACACCCTTTTTTGTGTAATTTCGTATGCACATAATTTAACTTTATACTGTAAAAGGGAAAAAAAAATCTTTTTGAGCCATTAAGAGCTTTTATCAAGTAATAACACACCATTTAAAAAAACAGTTGTGTGTGACACGCGCCCCAATGTAACCGAGCAATCCCCTATGGCAAAAATTGAGAACACAATTTTTTATCAGTATTTTCATGCTAATTAAAACAATTTAAAGTCATTAAATATTTCTATAAAAGGTAATTTCTATGTCTTTTTAAGTATACACAAATATATTTTTTATGCATAATATAATAGGCGTGTCCCATTTGTTTAATATATACAAATATTTTTGTCAAAAATCAATACTGCGAAAAAAAAAAAACTAAAATCTATTTTTTTATCTACGATTTGCATTTCTTTTTATTTTTGCATTTTTTGTCTAACAGATACTTTTCAAAATTCTAAAACACACTTTTTTTGTTTTATATTTAGCAACCAATTAACCATATATAATTTTTATAAATTTAAGCCGTTCAATAATTTGTATATATATAACGAGTTGACTATATACTAGGGGTTTCAAAGTCCGGGTATCGGGGTTTGTTATATTTTTAGCTGATTTTTGCAATGCGGGTATACACCCGCGTACCCGGGTATTTATGAGGCAAAATAAATTTACAACGAATAAATATACCAAGCTGAGAAAAATTCTTGTTTTTTAGTTTGTTCAGCATTGAGAGAAGATGCTGAGTAAAGATTATACAGTTTACGGTTTTTTTTTTTTGTATTGGAAAACTCGTATTTATATAAGCCATTTCTTTTTCGTAAGAAACCAGTTTGAAATGTTTTTTATATAAAGTTAGTAGTTATGCAAGTAATCATACGATGTAGCACATCATATAGTCTTTTTTTTTTGACATACGCATATAATATATACGCAAGTTTCGTCGCTACAATTGTATGTATTGTCTAATTGTGTGATTTTGCATATTGGTAAAATGTTTTAAAGACCTATGCACGGATATAAATATGCAAGTGCTGTTTATCTATGATTTTCTTAAGCTGTATTTATGTTAAAGTAAAAACATTTGCGTTTGTAATTACATATAGCGGCTCTTTGTAGTAGCACTGTACCGGTTAGTTTTTGTGCTGTAATTTTTTTAAAAATGTTAATCCTTGCAAGATTATTTTTACAAACAGTGTTACTCTATACAGTATGTGCACTAACACCTATGTACGCGTCTATCGTGGTTGTAAAACAGATCCATTATCAATTTATTACATATGTAAAAGAAAAAGCCAAAGTATTTCTACTATAATAATACGACAAAAATGGAAAGTGCATAAAAAACTGCGTATGTGATAAGTTACAAGTTTTTAAAATAGTTATATTGAAACTTTTAAACTATATTTATTTTGATAATTCACAAATATAACACACTTAAAAACATAAAGAGAAACTTGCTTTATAATTTATCTTTTTATTTGTAGTTTTAAATAATTATATTTGATATAGTTTGCCTTAATTTATTTTTAAAACAATACACAATAATGTGATGTAAAGTAGTAAAAACTAGACATGACAACACCATGTCTTATCTATGGATCCTTAAACTTTTTTCACAACATCATTTAATTTTAAGACTTTTACCAGATATTATTACGTTTTGTGTAGTAAGAAAAGTATACAAATTTCCTGATTAAACTTCTACCGTATATTATTTTTTTTTTTTGCGCACCGATAAACGCTTTTTCACTTTCGTTTTACTTATTTTAGAAACCCGGGTTGTCTAGGTTCGCGTTTTAACAAACCCGGGTTTGTTGGAACCCGGGTATTTGGAACCCGGGTATTTGGAACCCTACTATATACAAAATTTTATAGACAGTAGGTTTGTCCCATTTTTTGTGACCGGGATAAAATTATATATAAAAATCTGCTTTTTTTTTAGTATAAAAGACCTTAATGCAAGAAATGTATATTTAAAGGTTTAATATGCTTTTATACTTTTGGTTGACGCAGTTAAACTATTTCTTATTACGCAAACAATTTTTTTTTCTGTATATATACACTTCCATTTTAAATTCGGTTAATTTATCTCAATTTTTATATATATATAAAAGATATATATATAATTTTATATTTTTTGCTTATATCTTAATTTTCGTAATCGATTATTAATACTCCCATATAAACACGGCGGGTATGGTATCAAAAGAATATTAGTTTAATATTTTTTTCATTTTCATATTGAGTATAACCGGTTATAAAATTATATTTTTTATATATATATAATGTCCTTTTATATATATACACATATTCTTCTCAAGTTGACAGCGACTTGTTCAAAAATACCCAAATTTTTTATTTTAGGATGAAAAGCATGTATACATATTTTTTTTTAAAAATTGAATGTCTAATCAGTGCTTCTGAAGATGACAATTTTATCTATAAATTGTCTAAATATGTACATAGGAGTAAGATCCACTTAAAGTAAAAACCCAAAAAAAAGCGACTCTGTAGCTGCCGTATTTTTTTATTATGTTTTGGATGTTTTTTTCTGAAAAATTGTCGTCTTTAGAACCTGTCATCTTGTGAAATTTTAGTGTATATATACAATGGAACAAGCCTAGTATTATTTCTATAACGTTTTAAAAATATAGTCTAGGGCAGAGGTTCCCAAACTGTGGTGCGCGAAACCCTACGGGGTCCGCCCGAAAAAATTGGGGCACGCGAGAAAATATTGTTTTTCGGGACGCATTTACAAAAAAGGCTTTTTTTTCTTATACATGTAAACTTTGTTTTTGGCATTCTCTTGTATGTTACATTTGTAAAAAAACTGTCAAGGGCATTATTTCCAGGTAGAGTTTTTTTTTGGATTCTTCCTTTTTATGCTTTTACCTTACATTTTACGTCAAAATTTGCATTCTCTTATGTAAATTATTAGTTAGACAGTAATTGGTATGCTTTTTAGAAACGATTTTTAACCAGTATTGGCTTTTTTAATACATTAAAATAAATTGTCATGTTGACATAAAACAATCACTTATGCAATGGCAATTTTTTTTATACAGTTATGCACCTATTTTTATTTTGCCAATGTTCGAAAAATAAAATTATTGTAGCATATTATACCATGAAAAGCATACACAAGAGAGGTACATAAAATAGCGCTATTTTTATCATATAAAATTATATCGGTGTTTGAAAAAGCCATAAAAAAATGTAAGTGTGACAAACTTCTTTTATAAAATCTTCAGTGTTTTTTTTCGTTGAATATAAATAATAGTTGTTATAGTAAAAATTAAGGTGGTGAAATATGTCATGTTTACTGTAAAAAGTTACAATCAAATCATAATAATAATATTTAAAAGCCAAAGAATGGGTTTCCGTTCATAAAGATAGCAGGAATTGTTAGATGGCTGTACCTAAAACTAGACTTCTTTACTTGAACAAAAAAACAGCACTGTATATTACAAAAAAAATCAATCAAAAAAAAATCGAGTAATAAAAAATTTCTGCATTAATGTTACATTTTATACAGCTGTTGTATACGTCTTACGTTTTTTTTTTATATAGTATCAACACTATCTTAATATACCCTATTATATCCTGTCCATAAAAACAAGAGATTTATACATTAAGCAGCACAACATATGTATTGATACTTTAAATTCGTCTTACTACGGATAACCACGATTATATAGCTGGTTTTTATTTTTATATACATAAATTGATTTTAGAAAGGCATCTTTTCCGCAAAAAAAGCTTTTTTTTTGATCTGTCTGCATATAAGTAAATACAAAACATTATAGGAAATGTTCATTAGAATTTTTTCTTTGTTCTGATTTACATTCCATCATTAATAAACCCCTTTAGCAGAAGAATAAACCATTGCCATATTTTCGAGCCACCCAATTCTTATATCTAAGCTTTTACAGTGTCAATTGCATTCGCATGCTGCTAAAAAATCAAAAAATGCAAGTAAATGGTGTTAAAACTAATGAATATTACATATCGTTAATAATGTTTTGTATAAGAATGAACAAGATAAAAGAAAAACTATAGTTTATTGCCAAGTATTATGCATAAATCGTAATAACAACTTTTAGTTAGCTTTCTGGGCATTTTGCGTATACTTATTTTATGGCTTTAACTTTCATAACAAACTTGTAATATTTTTTGTCTTATAAGTTATTACTTTTTATGGGTGTTCAAATTCTCATTTTATACATTTTAAAACCTGAGTAAGCTCATATGTATAAAAATATTTGTATAGCGCAGGTCTTTTATTGTAATTAAATGCAAGGGTAAAGCATGCGTTAAAAGCAATATCAATGTTTTCCTATGCGTATTATGCAGTTTTTGTTTGCAGCCTAAAAGTATATTAGCTACAATTTGCCACTTTGCAGATTTTTGTCTTTAAAACTAATATTTTTCCACTATTAAAATTTTAAAGGCACAACCGAGATCTTTCGTATTAGCCGTAATACTGTAAATCATAATCAAAATATATAAATCACATATTCTTAAGTATCCATTAATTTAAATTTTTTTTCATTCGTTCTCTTGTTGTAAAACTGTAATAAAACGACCTTATAGTATTTATGCGCTACCATATTGCGTTATATCTAGTTTGTGGCAATTTAATGCTTTTTTTCTTTTTTTTTTGTTCATGGATAAAGGCAAATTTTTTACCTTGATAATATTTGGTTATTTTTCCATAAACTTAAATGTCTGTTTTTATCTAGACAGAGAATGCGAAATCCCATAAGAAAAAAAAATATATAAAGTACTGAAATGTTTGTTCGATGTGATATACAGTTGATCAGCAGCGTTACACCATTATGTTTTTATTTTATTTTTAAATGTTTTTTATTAGCTAAATAACCGCCGGGGTTGATAAATGTAAAAAAACTCCCATAAAAAATGAAAATCTTTCTATTTAAAATAAATTATCGGCAAAACAAGCTTATAAACTAGTAAATAACAACAAATAGGCATGCGCGCTGCCCTATAAATACATCTGCTGCAGTACTTTTATTTTATATTTAACATTCATCAAATACAGAAATTTAAAAATAAAGCACCTTACGTGTTACTCAATTGCTACTATATTTTTAAATTTGTATTGTGCGAGTTAAAAGGTATTGGTTTATAATATTTGTAATATAAAATTTTGTTTAAATCTAAAATTATAAAATAAATGCTACAAAAAACACTTTTCTATGTGTTAAAAGCACTTTCTTAGCATACTATTGTAAGTTTGCTATAGTGTCGCTTTATTTTTGAAAATATATTTTAAGCAAATTTTTACTTCCTGAAAATCTAGATATGTGTAAAAAACAGTTAAAACAACGGTTCATGCCTGCGGATAACGTTAATATGCAAATTCTGATTTTAGTAAACGTTTGCTTTAAGGCTTTTTTAAGCCTTTTTAAAAAACTTATACAATAACAAAATTGACTTCTAATAAAGTTCTGATAAATTAAAGATTTCTATAAATTAAGGAGTACTATTTAAAACAATTGTGGGCTAATAAAAACCTGATAGTTTTCTAAGCAAACGTAATTAGACTTACATACGTAAACCGAATAATATCATGCATTTTTTTGTAAAAGTTTGTAATACGATTCGATGTTAAACTTTTTTAACACCCTTTATACACAAAAAATAAGCCTTTTTAGTATTTTTTCATGTAGAGGGGAGTATGCAACGATTTTCATATAAATTAAAGGGTACGCGTGCCAAAAAGTGTGGAAACCCCTGGTCTTGGAGAAGAATATAAATAAAAATTTCTGAACAGAGTAATAAAGGATTTTTTGGAATAAATATAAATGACCAACGTTTTATATATATGTAAAGTATATATTATATATTTAAAACTTGTCTTTATATAAATGTTAATGTATATATACCGTAAATTCTCGAAAATACGACCATTTTTTACGACAAAAAAAAGTAGATTTTTTGCATTAACTTTAGTAAATAATATATATAAAACAAAAAAAATTCGCATCAAAAATGTTCATATTATCGGGACCTTTCGGTATATAAAATATATAACCCGGCCAATGTTCATATTTGTGATATTTTAGCTTTATTTAATGAACAGTGGCACCGGTAAAATAATGGAAATATCATATATGGCCATTATGGATAGGCGGGGTTACCCAAATTCTTTCCATATTTTTACCCAATAAAATGGCACGAAAAATTTTGCACGGCTAAATTATTTTTTATTGATCTGTGAACCCACTTAATATATGTAAAAGTTATAAAATAATTCGTAAACAAGATGTAAAAACAGGTTTCGCGCACTTTATACACATATTGACATAGAATATGCTGATTATTTATCTACATATCGTGACGTCGTAGGGCACCTAAAAGGGTGCGCTCTATAGTGAAAAAAAAATATTTATTTTGTACATAATTGCTATTATGGCAAAATGTTGTGATCTAAAAAAATACACATGAACTAATAATATTTGATAAATTCCCGTTTTAGTAGATAGGCGCTGTAAAGAGTATACCTGTAAAAAAGCCAATGTAAATTTTAAGCATTTTGTGGATTATATAAAAAAAAGACTTGTTGTAATTTTTTTGTGTATAAAGTGAGGCTCCGTTTAGTTACGGCTCCTTAAAAGCCTTTTTATAGACAATGTGCTTTAAGAGGAATTGATATGCGTGGAGTTAGGTTCTATAACCTATATGCACACTCGGTGTTGCAATGTTACATTTTTTTGCACATATATTACATTATACATATGAATCTATACAATAAATCATGCTTTCTACGTAATATAAGCATAATATAATACAATCACAACCGGAAACATTTTTTTTGGCTATTGTTGGTAATAAACATAATTAAAATACTAGATCGTAACATTTTACATCTTAGTAAGTTACGCTGCCCCAAGCTCTTCAATTTCCTTTTTAAAAAAATGTTTCTATGAATTATTTCTAATTATAATTTTACTTTACTTTAAATTTTTTTGTATATACTTTCATTAAAGATTCCCTGACCTCGCTTTTCTTAGCAGCATTATGCGGAATATTTTAAAAAAATATGTTTAAATACAATAAAATATTATCGATAGCCAAATATCACATAAACTTTCAATCCAGACTTTTATATCCATGAAAAGCAAAAAAAGTGTTTTGATTTTTGTTTTAAAGGACAATGGCCAAATCGATTTACCTTTGCTGTTATATAGAAACACAATTATTGTAAAAAAGTCCCTTATACAGGTAAAAAGGCTATTTCCATAATATCCGAAAAGAGCCCTATGTTTTTCGCTGTGCAAAATTATATCTTCCATATATGGCCATTATGGCCAGTATGGAAAATCAAAAATTTAAGGTCATTTAGAATATGGTCATACCTAGGGAACGGAATTTTACGAAAAAAAACAAATATCGAATAAAGAATAATTAAAAATCTAGATATTCGAATATTCGAATATATTCTAATACAAAGAAAATTATTAAATAAATACAAAAAAAAAACATTTTAAAAAAATTTAATATATTTTTGTTATATTTTGCATGTGTATAAATAGTCTTTCATATTTTTAATTAGACATAGCAAGAAACTAAAAGATTGTCCCGCATTCTATTACAAAATTCAATAAAACTGCAATAGTCAGGACTTTTTAGGGTCGTTTCGAAGGAAATTTAGATTTCAAAAAGCAGTAATTCATATAAATTCTTAATTTTAAAATACATTTATACGCAGTTTGCTAGTTTTTTTAGTAGAAAATTTTTGCTATAAAGTTTATTGTTTCATTTTTCACCAGAAAAATCAAGGCGAACAACACTTTAAGGGAGGGTTTAGTATGTAAAACACCACCATGTTTTTTCCTTGGATACGCACCACATCATAAATGCGTGTTTTACACTATCATCCGTATTTATTAGTTGATGAACAATAAACTGGCAAGTAATTAATAATTTGGATAAATTTTTTAATTTTTTTATTTGTCAACTAAAAATAAAATGTTTGAAAAAACACTACGAATATTTTTTCGCAAATTCGAATATTCGAATACCCCAAAACAGTTCGATCAATTCGATTATTCGAATAGTCGAATTCCGAACCCTAATACAATGTAAATATATTTTTTTTGCAGATTCATACATTTCTATTATATAACATATAAATATTTTCCTTATTCAGAGGTCATTTTTTATTGCATCTTTGACGAAAATTTAAACATGAAATTACTTAAGTAAAGAAATCTTTTTTTTTTGTTTTTCAATCTTTTTTTTTTATTCAAAGGTTTTAATGTACTGGTTTATTTGTAAAATCCAGGCTTATCCAAAAGTTTCTAAGTAAAAATATAAGATACTATAAGTTATATCAATTATAGTCGTAACTGACAACAATCATTATACATAGAATATGTATGGTTTAATTATTTGTCTTAAAAAAACTCCTATAGGGATAAACCTCATAGGGTATATTCCTTTAGGACCAAATCGTATAGGAAAAAAAATGAAACACGCCCTTACTTACACTATACCGTATAGTTTACAGTAAGTGTTACGTAGAATATATATATTGTTTTACAGCTCAAAGTAAACATTTTAAAAAGTAAAATTTTATAAAAATATGATGCAGAAATAACTCAAATAATTATACCTTGAAAAATTTCTAGCTTGTTTGTATAAAAACGAATCACAAGAGTTGTATTTAGGGTATTCATCAGAGTTGTCACAGCGCACCAAAAAAGCGCACCGCAGCAAAAGCAGTGCGGTGCTGGTGCGCAAAAAATCACTGTTCGTGTGCGCACCGCACCATTTCATTTGTAGAAAAACGACTTGAAAAACTTTGCAAAATATTAGTAATTTTTCCAATCAAAACAAAAACAATCCATGGTGCAAAAACAAAAAATGCACAAGTGCAAGTAAAGTTTTTACAAAGCTTGCATATTTTCTTTATACAATTACAAAATTTCGCAGTTTTACAATTCATTTCGTCGACTCTATCATTATTAAATTACAAAACGGCACTAAAATAGGATAACTGCTTGTAGATAACAACTATTATCATGTATACAAATGTTCATCACGGCATTAACAGAAATATATTTAAAATAAGAAAATGTATGTTATAAAAAAACATAAAAAGTTGAGTTAATATTAAAATACTGACTTTAAAGATTTTCCAAAATCTTAGTACTTAAAAGCCCTTCATTATTGTAAAGCATAAAACGATGTTTTTATATATTGGGTGTGTATTTTTGATTACCTATAGGTAGATTCGTGCCCTGAAAAAGAGTCCTGTATTACCTAGAGGTAATATATTGTCCAATCAATAAAAGTGTATTTTTATTTACCTGATGGTAAATGATTTA
>JAQFYM010006623.1:0-11453 GCA_034694785.1 Agrenia bidenticulata
AAAATGATCCATCCATAACAGGAGATGTATATAAAAATGATAAAAAGGCAATATTTTTTTTACAAGCTCATTTCTAGCCAAATCCATCAATATAGAATTTTAAAGTTATATTGGGCAAAAATAAGGCTGCATTATAAAGCGGTATATTACACTAGATACAGGTCAAGTTTTCTGCATAGAAATACAAACTGTATCACTTATTAATTATGTTTTTTGGCATTTCATTGTATTTGATATAATCCAAAAACAAAGCTGGGTCACATTCTGCTAGTGACTTGATTTGCAAACACAGGTATATTATTGCTAGCTAAAAGAATACAATAATTCTGTTCTTCTTGACTGCAAGTTTTAACGGTTTTTACAACCATGTCTTACATTTCATTTATAAATAGCATCGGAATGCTTTTATCTAGAAAAGACTTGTTACAATCTTTAGTAACATATAATTGTTGGTCCTCTAATTCAGAATTATGCTTGCGTATAAAATCTATACTATAAGACAAACTCGAATTTTTACTATATATCGAACTGTCAGAAATAGTAGACATAAATAAAAAACAAAAAAATTCAGATGTGCCAAAAATTTTATTTTTTAATAAGAAAATGTTAAGTAGGTGTACTAAAAAAACTTTAGCGTTGAAGAAAAATATGATACGCACCTGTGTAGTGCTGACACTAGCTTTTGCGTTGAAATTGCACAGAAAAGACTTTCTAAAAACACTTTTTACTGAAAAAGTCTAAATTTTTGTATAATTCAGCAAAAAATACACACAAAGCACAACAAAATATGCGGGGTAGGGGTCACAATAAATATTTGTTTTACGAAGTTACACTGTTCGCTCCATTTCTATTGCAAATAAAATGTGCAGAAAACCACGTATAGCCAAAATAATTAGCAGTTTTAGACGAAATATGCAAATATGTTTAAAGGGACTATCTTGACAGTGTGAGTACTACCGACTTTACGAATCGTAAACGTTTCATTTACAAATTAAACAAAACAAATTTCTTAGGTGATGCGGCGTTAGGCTCAAAAGTTTATTAGTATTTCTTTCATGTCATTATTCAATATCTGTTAATTTTTTTTTTTTCTTATATAACTATTGAAAAATCTATTGGTTTACATTCTTGAAAAACAAAAATAATTTTTTTTTTCTATTTATCAAATAAAAAAACAAGAAATCGCCTCTATGCATTATTGCACTTAATAAATGCCCCAGTAATATTGGAATACAACATTACCCTTCTTACACCCTATAAATTGTTTTTTTAGAGTTAGTCCAGAACCAAAACATATTTTATATTTTGGCTTATTATTTTATATTTATTTTTCCGTTTATTATATAGTTTTGTGGTCTGGCTGCAACACTGGGGTAGTAAAACAAGTGATCACCCAAATACCTTTATTGTGCGAATCCAGCGTGTTATTTATGCACGATTTGCCTTTAATGTCTTTATGGTATCTATAACAAAACCAAAATAAATATTCATTTCTTGTTATGCATATTGTAAACAAGACTTTAATTGTGTCAAATGCCCGACGTAAACTTTTCCATCCTATGTTTAAACCATGTAAACCATAGTTTGTTATTTGTGTTCTCCTTTGTTCCATGTTTTTTTTAATATTGTTTTTGATTTCCTTATTTTACGTCTTAGTATTCACCTTTACCATATTTGGGATTCTTTTATGAATGTATTCCACTGAGTAAATCCTTTTCGATACTAAATGCGTGTTAAAAAATTTTTAAACAATCTAAAATGGTTTTTTTCGCTAGTGTCATATCCAAACCTTAATAAGAGCTTTAATTGTAAGATGTGGTATCATTTCCCAGCTTTATCTTTGTCTAACCGTCACATTGTCTCAGAGTTTCGCGTTTGATCCGAAAGACCATTTACAAGCCATTATCATCCTACTGACTAAAAAGTATCGTGCAGTGTGGCTCTTTGCTTATCATGTAAATGCTTGCTAGTCGATTATTTCGAGACTATTTTCCATTAGCCATTTGAAAAAAAGCAACCACATAAACAAAATACTTAAATGTGAAAAAAAATTCACTTGTTTTCTTTTACCTGTTTTCTTATGCAAAACCGCGTAAATTGTCAATCATAACTATTTCTCTATCCTTGTTTGATATTTGCAAGAGGTCATCGCCGACTGGTTTACCCTGGCGTTAGTATAACGGCTTCGAGGCATCTTTGTTGTATTGTTTTGGCATTTGCAGCACTTGACACCAAGATTAACAAGATTGTATTATTATTTATCTTGATATTTTGTGACCCGCGCGAAGAATAGGTATGTAATTTGATTTTGTATGATTCTGTACAAGGTGCGCGATTTTATTACTATGACTTTTTCATTTGATTTTTAGCAAATAGTTGCATCTCTCGATTTTTTTTTTTTTTTTGTCAATTTTTTGTAAATATTTTGCTTTTGTTTTGAAAAGCGTTAGCTGTCATGTAAAATATAAATCCGTTGTACATTGCGAACACGGCTGTTTGTTATTATCTTTAAGATTGCTTTTTTCAGCATGTGATCTGCTAGAAGCATCCGATGCATCCGTATTCTTTTCTAGCGTGTAAAATACATCTTATTATTTTTATTCATCGTTTAAATTACCTTTGCACACTTTGGCTACTAAATACACCGTTATTTAACCATTTTCAGTGATAGCCTTTTATTTACTAAAGAGCTAAAAACAGGGGATCTTAGATGAATCTAAAATTTTGTCATGGCCCAAAGTTCAACCAAGACCTATCTTTCTGTAATTAAATAGTTACATTGCGCGACGAATGTAGCCTCGTCTAATGCATGATATCACTTGTCTATGTTATGCCAAGACCGCAATGTGATTTATTTTATGTGCATCAGATTTGCGCATAAAATTGCCCTAGCATATCCGGCATATGCAGTTTCATTGGTGATGTAAAAATATTTTTGATTGCATACAAACTAATTATATGTGTATCCGTATAAATAAATAGTGTTTCTTTCTACAGCTTATAGATAAATTATCAATACTATGTTATATAAAACAAAAACAACGCGGTCAAAAAATATATGAACTAAAAATTACTGTACTTGTTTTCTGTCAAAGGTCATAAAAAGTCTACAGTTTTTTTTTGCGAGATTCAAGTTTGGTTCAATCTTATCATTCCATTTTTTATAGCCTAGAAACTATACTCTTTAACCACTTTAATCGATTCATCTTTAAGTATTCTACAGATATATTCCTTTATAACGCAATTGATTCTTATAGAAATTAAAGCGCCGCTCTTGTATTGTTTAACAAACACTAAGACGTTTTTAAGAAACTTTTTTTGTAATCATTTTGTATTGTTCTCGAAAGATTGCATTCAATTTTTTACGATTAATGGCTTAATCATTTTGCGCGCGCTCAGGCATGCATCTAAATTGCATTTAAGTCATGCTTTTAAAATTCAGTTTTGTCTATCTTAAGGTGTTTCTATTACATGAAAAAACTCATTCTTTTAGATAGAGCAAACAAAAACCTTATATTTTGCAGACTAAATAAAAACTCCTTTATCCGCGGAAATGCTATAAAGTCTTTATCGTATATTAGCTACCTTGCGCAAATTATTGGTAAATCGGTATTTACCATTTTGCTTCCTTCGATAAACTTTTGGATTTAGCCATCTTGATGTACTGTTAATAACTATCCCACGTTGCTTAAGATAAAAAAAACCAGTCTATATATAATGTTGATAGTTTCGTTAGATATAATATTCTTTGTTTCGTACAGGATACTACGTTTTTGCTTAGTAATAAGACATGTAAAAAAATGTGCTTTTGCGGTTTTGCTTTATGATAAAAAACGACAAGAATGTATATATATTTCAGTGGGTAAAAAAAATTACATATATAAAGCTATATATGTTTCTGTATATTCCGTTTTTGTATGATTACTTCTACGTATCTGTGGATTGTAAAAATGCTACTATCAGCTAATTATAAAACTATTTTACAAAGATAAATTATACATATAAAACCAAGTAATTACGCTTGTTTTTTCTGCAGGACAGTGAAAAGCAGTACTGTCAATTAAAAACATAATTTAGCGTCTATGAATAAATAAAACAAGAAAATCCCACTTCTTTTTTCACGGATCCGTTTAAGTTGTTATATTTTGCTTTTGTTTAGCTACACATAGATAAAAATCGTACATTGCAACGTATGTGTAGCATTGAAAAGACTTCCCAGCTTTAATTCGTATTTTTAAATAGCATTTATCATCAGTGTGGCCATTCTTGCCGCAAGTCTTGCATTTGATAGCAGACTTCTGTAATACTATACTTACTGTATGTTTTGTTTGCATGCGTATGCCAGTTTTGCTTGGCTTTTGTTATCGTCAAAAGTTTTTCCATTCGATGACTTTTGCAATAAACTGTATAAGACTATAAATAATCTAGATATAACAATTCTAAAACATGATATTATTTTTTTGTTCTCTTTCGTGGCGTTGTACAGTTGAAGGTGTACTGTCTTTTCCTAAGCAAATTCACTTATTCTTGAAAAATGAGCAGAATGTTTTTCATCACATGTATTTCTTAACTCTGGGCAGTTTCTTACAAGTGGTAAATATTAAAATTGGTTTTTAAATTCTATATAGGTCTCTGGCATTTTTTCTTCTTGTTTGTCTATACTGTATCAAATCTTTATTTGATCTGTGCAATTTTACAATACTTTTTTGTCATTGCGTTTTTGTCTGATCTTGTCATGAATTAGTTGTGACATCTACACATAATCAGATTTACCTTAACTGGGTTATTGCATTTATAGGTTGTAAGTACCTCTATGCGCATCAAATTGACTTCTCGCCCCCTTTAAATTTTTGTTGCGGTTTTCGTGGTTGGTCGTAGTGTGTGCACGACCGCATTTTCTATTATTAAAAAAATAGCTGCGGACAATTCGGCGTTAGCAAAAAAAAAACATTTGCAAATTTCTAAAGCTATTAAATAACTACTGTTTATGCGGTTTTTTCTTTCTTATAATACTATGGAATAAATTTTTCTTGTTAAAATTCTTACGTAAAATAAATAAATCTTCTTCTTTATATCAAAGAGAATAAACAGCGTTTTTCGCCTTATATTTTGTACATTTAAAATAAAAACAATCGAATATGGTTCACAACACACTTAATTTTCTCGTAAGAAAAGACATTGTTCAATAATATCCTGCATGTTTTTTTTTGTAGAAATCTAAAAAGAGACTGAAAAATACAAAGTATTAGTACAGCATTTTTTAAGATACTATTTTTTGTCTTTTTATTTTTTGACGCGTATTATTTCATTGTTTTATTATATGAAATGCGCGCTGTTGCTAGTAAAATACAGTATTTGATATATTTGGATAATAAAACACAGTTACAACTCAACTTTGATACGGTAAAAAATCTTTGCATACGCGTTAACGTTTTTTATTGTACTGTATAACTTTATTAATAGCAAGTTGTAAGGTTATGAGTATTGAAAAAAGAATTTTGAGCCTGATTATTACATTTTTAGTATACTTAAAACAGCAAAAATATTTTTTAACGCAATACATGTGCTTTCTGTGTTTGTTACTTTATATTGCGTTGCGTTGCAAATTTAATCATTGGCATATCTTGCAAAAAATAGTACGCACCTACAAAGACTCTTTAATTTTGTGTGCAAAACTTTTAAAAAACATAAAAATGTGTATTAACTTTTTCTTACGTTATTACTTAATGCATAGACGGCATTACACTATATTTCTACATGACTAATTACAAAAAAAAATATTTATGCGGGAACTATGAATAAAACTACGCAAAAATCTCAATTTTTATTTGTCAGGCATTTTGATAATTTTGTATTTGTCTGTATTGTAACAAATGAGATTTTCAACGCAAAAAGTATTTGTTTTGTATAAAATGCTTATAAAAAACTTTCAAAACGCTTTTTGTAGTCATTAAAAACAAACACTAAAAGTTTTAAAATTGGACACTGTTGTGTCTAAAGACACACTGTATGATTTTGTCTTGTATTTAAGTGTTTATATTGGTAGGCAAATATTGCAAAATGTATAGATTGACGTCATGAGTAGAATACAAAAACAACATCGGTCACCTTGGAAATAAGTCGCTCATGCGCGAATTATTTCCAAGGACTCAGGGTTTTGACTTATATGACATTTTTGTCACATCGCATCTGATACATGATAATGTATCAGATTAGCGGATTTGTGTTGATTGGATATTAAAAGTATATAAACAATTTAAATAAATAAGGTAGGCATAGAATGGTTTTTACGTAGAAGTCACACGCAAAAAAAAAACTCATCTAAAAGACTTTATTTGTTTACACAGGTTATACGAGGTATTATCCAGTTCTCATTTTTACAGTATTAATTTTGCAATCCTCAGTTTTAAACATAAAATCATACCGCTTTTATATATAACTTGTTTTTCTTATACACTATAATAGTCAAAATTCAACCAATAATTGCGATTACAAGCACATTTACAGACAGCAAGGCTGTATATAATGCCACTTTGTATACACGAAATTTATCTGTAATACTGTGTATTAAGTAATAATATCTATGCAATGCTTTTAGAAACATACTCCAAAAAGCAGAAAAACTTAAAAAAACACGCACATCAAAAGAAAACCAAAATAAACATACTTTACAGTTTGTAGTAAAAAACCTACGTTGTTAATATTTTTTATTTATATAGGCATGTTATAAAATTAAAATTTTAACAGTTCGTATTTCACCTACTTATTTGTAGACAATCTTTTGCATTTATACAAAAAACCTGTGCATAGGTCTTAATTATCACATTGCACCTATTAAAACGACTTTTGTATATTTTCGGGTAGTTTTTCTATGTAAATTTGCTTTTGCAACAAAACAAAACAGTAACATTTATTTAAAAAAATTGCCTTAGTTTGTTTTTTGATGTGTTTTTTGCACACGCGAACCAGCCAAGAGATGACAAATTTTTTTATGATTGTACTTGGCAGTTTATATATATGGTTTGTATACACTTGTTTTGTTTATTAGTTTGCTTGTCATAAATAAATAGATTTTTGCGGAAAAAAAAGATTCTTTTTGTTTTTTTTTTGTGTTCAAAATATTGTTAGTGATTAAAACAATTTTTATTCCAAATGTTTATTTGGCAAAATAACATTCTTTTTTTTTATATGCTTTTATGAAAAACTATCTCAAAAGCGAGTATATTCTTATATTCTGTACTTAAAAGGTGACACTGTGGCTTTTAACTCAGGTAAAAAAGATACAATTATACAAAAAGGTAGGTTAAAAAAGCTTATAAAGATAATCACTACACTAAAAGTATCTGTATTGTTAGCAGGAAAATGAACAAGATCATACAGTCAACGCGGGTTAAACGGGATGACAAACTTGTTTGTGCTTAGCAAACAAAATTTGCACTGCGCCAATAAAAAAACCAAATAGTAAATACTAGCAGCTTTTTATGTTACAAATGTAACAATTCAATGCTTGTGTTGTTGATTTTTATACACTTTGATATATATATTATACTAAAATCTGCACGTACTGCCAAAAAAACTTGATATTACGTCTTTTTGTTTACAAGTTTACTAAAAATCACCATTTCTAAAAAAATAGAAACGCACGAGTATGAGGCAGTGTTTTGCAAAAGGCGGCAGAAAAAAAGGTTTATTTAAGGTTTTTATTACATTAATTATAAGTGAGGGTTTAATTTGGGGTACAACGCCTACAAAATGGTATAAAGAACTAAAATGTAACTAGTAAATGTCAAGCATCAAGAAAAAATAACGTAAATACGATAAAAGTGCAACTTGACATTTTTGCCATCTGACAATCGATAAAAACTGCACTACTTTCATTTTTTTGCGAATAATCTAAGATAAATACGTCTTAAAGCAAAAATAAAACAAAACGTTGCTTTTACAAAAGCATTAATAAAAAAAGGCAGTCTTAAACCAATGTAGTAGTGGCTATATGAATTATAAATGAGCTTTTTTTTTTACAAAAATGTAGATCTTAAATTATTTAGCCTTTTCAACACACAACACATAAATTGTTCACCTTACATATCAGATACGTAGCTTAAAAACAAAAAAGATGATAGCTGACGTGCAACTTTTGATTTGTCTGGTTTTTTTAGAGATTTTATCGTATAACCCGCAAAAAGTACGGTTTTTTGTTAATAAGTTTTTTCTCATATCTTTTTATCTACAAATACCGCTCTAAGATTTTAAAACGCAAAAAACAAAAGATACAGAACTATCAACAAAAGAAGGCTGTAGCAATACACATTTTTTTTTGTATTAATATGCCACTGCGGCAAATACTTTTTAAGAAGGTAAAAAACGACAAGTTAGAAAAATAAAATATGGTACAGGAAAGCAGCAACGAAAAATAAACTGTATTAGTTGTTAGTTGACATAATAAAATGTAGAGGCATAACTCATTTTGTTAGTGTTTATATTTGTGTTTTACAATTAGGTAGCCTAAGAAATACGACAGACAATACTAAAAGCTTATTTTTGTGTCGATTCTACATTTTAATATTTTTTTTTTTACGTTAAGTGTGTCAGAGCAATACAATATAGAATTGAATGACGATAAAATATATCACTTAATTTTTGCCCGTTTTTTGTAGCAAACAAACACCAAAAACCCTTACAAAAAATTTTTATATTTACTTTTGTATTTTTACCAAATAAAAAAAAAACAGAAAATGGTTAAAAAAACAAAAATATGCTAATTGAAAGTGTTACAAAATATTGGAATTTTAATTATAGTTTTAGAAAGGTATACAGTCTTTAGACGAGTGTTTTAAAAACACAGAATTCTTGTAAATTACTTATTACTGGTACTTAAAGTAAGTATATATTTATGTAGTACAACTTAAAAAAAAACACGAAAAGTGTTACGAACTTTGCAAAAAGGTATACTTTTGTAATACTCAAAACATACTACGAAAGCTTATTTAGATATTAGTACGTCTGTATGCGCCAAAGAAGATTTTTTACCGGAAAAAATGAAATACTAAACAAAATTCTATTTCAAACAGGTTGTTTATAAAAAAATGCAAAACAAAGAATTCAAAAAAACCTAAATTGTAACTAAAAAAGTCGCATAAAATTTTTTTATTGCTTGCGCAAATATAAACTGAAGTTTTTGGGTTGTTTTCGATTCGTCTAGATAAACTAGAACAACAAAAACAAACAAATCACGTTTATGTAGGTGCAAAACTGTAGAAATCCGTTATATGCAATACAGCTTGTAAGTTGTTCTTGCATCATGCTTGCCGGTTACTTTTAAGAATCTACAAAAGTATCGAAAAAATATACTTTAATTAAAAACGTGTACACATGTTTGGCTTATTGCATCATACACGGCTTTTGAAGCAAAAAACGCTAACTTTAAAATGTATTATTACACTTTTCTATGGCGGTACAAAAATAAGAGCGGATAAATACGTGCACGAGCAAAATAAATAGCGTTTGAATTCCCTTCAAGAAGCAACGGAGGTTTTTTTGTAGTATTTACAATTAAGCTTTTAGTAATTTGCATAAATTTGCCTAAATAGTATTTTTTTCTAACAAAAATTTATGTGCCATGTTTACGTCATGTGCAATTGTGTTTTTTGTTGTATACCTGATGGCATGATTTAACCTTTTTTTGCGTTAGATGCGTTTTTTTATTATTCGGTTTTTCATCGTATATTTTGCTTTATTTACAGCATTATCAGCGCAAAAATTATCATATCAGTATTTACTGTACAGTCAATATGCTGTTACAACATTTTTTTTTGCAAATACTAAGACTTTTTATATATATAAGTATAACACCATCTAGAAAGCATTTACAAAAAACTTTGCCGCTGTTTTATATGTGTGCCTGACTGTATACATGTGTATTAGCGACCTGTTATTACGTGTACTCCGCAGAACTGTAAGTCAAAGCAGTAAAAAACAGTTATTATTACATACTTGTGTTTTGTTGTACGTCAATATATTGTAAAAGGTTTTTGTTCATTATTTTATTCTTTTGTTAACTGGTGAACTTTCTAGTAATCAATTTATTTTTGTTTGAAATTGCAAAATGATGTGCAAAGATAATGCAGGTTTTTTCTACTAGTTTTAAAAAAAAACAGAAGAACTGATCTTGTTTACACGGTGTTTTAGTATATTTTTTGTAACTATTTCTGTGTATAGTATGCAAACATGTATAATGTGTACCTTGCAGTGTTTAACGTACCATAAATTCTGTTTGTAGATTTTGAAAACCTGAAATTTTTTATAGAATACATTTTTCTACATTAAAAACAACTGTACATTTTTTTTTATGTTTAAAAATATTTTATCCTTTTTATTTGCTAGTATAAACGAAAATTTAACAATGCATGCCGTTAATATACAAGAACTATTCTCTGTTCATGACTTTACTTAATAATTTTGCTTATAAAAATATTTTATTGATATATGTTTACAGTGCTTTACAGTAGCGTAGCTATGATTTAGAATGTCTTGAATTGTTCTAAGTCAATTAATTAGACGCCATTATAAAAAATCCTATATTTTTGTCTTTAAACGCGTATAAACGTATTTTTTTTTGCTAAATATACAAATGTAAAAACGACTATCTAAATGCAATATATGCACTATAAAATTCAGTTGTTTTTTACGAATATTTTTACATCTCCTCTTGTAACGTAGCCATTTCATGTAAATGACAAAAAGTATAAGAATTATAAAAGTATAAAGCGCGAACGTAAGTGGTTAAATTATACAATTTATATTCAACAACTGAAAGAAACTTTTTCAATGTTAAACAAAACATGTTTTTTAAACATGCAAAAACAACTACAAAAAAAAAAAAAGCTTTTGTTATTTTTTACAGATCATAAAAAAAATATATTGCTTTTTTCGTACAAATTTACTGCATCATATTGCAATCATGCTTACACGTATTTAAATAATGATTCCTAATGATTAAAAAAATTGAAACAAAAAGCATAATGAACCCCATAAAATAAACAAACAAGGTTAAAGGCTTCCAAAAATATGCGAAATACAAAAATAAACTTAAAAATTGCTAAGATAGACAAATCGAAAGATTAAAATTTTTTCATTTATAAATATAACCCAATCTTATGTAAACATACAAAAATCGTTATTTTAAAAAGAATACTAAGGCTTTTTTTGACCTATAAGAAATACCTTGCAGTTGTGAAATTTCAAGCAAAAAAAAAGACACTGCAGTAATAAATTTGTTTGAGCATTAAACACAGTAGCATTTTTATATACAGAAAAAAATTAAACTACGTTACACAAGCTATTTATGTATATCGTTGTTCGTTCGTGTTTTTTTTACACAGCAACGTAAACAATGCTTTTAAAAAAGCGTAAGTCGTACATATGATATTATAATTTTTTGATGATTAGTCAGA
>JAQFYM010006624.1:0-11452 GCA_034694785.1 Agrenia bidenticulata
AAATACGGTTCTCAGGATAAAAGGTGGATAAAAGCCACTAAACACAAAAAAAAGAATATAAGTTACTATGAAAAAGTATAAATAAATTATTAACAAAATTTGTATTGATCATTCTGTACTTTTTTTACAGCAAAATATAATATTGAATTCGTTCCTATTTTGTTTTTTTACCTTTTTTGAAGTTGGAAGAAGACAATAACCTATCTATAAAAACAAAAGCTTTTGTATAACAATTACTTCTTCTTTTTTTCTGTAAATAAAATGTGCATGCAGTTTCGTAATCCTAGTTATGGTGCTATAAATGCGTAAAAAAATATAATTAAAGACACAAAAAAGTTGAATTTCATACAACTTCATATACTAAGACTACTTTGAAATAATATTTTACAATTTATACAATCTGTGTAAATTCAAACATACGTCTGGTCATTTAATGGGTGTCAAGCACATTTTCGGTATTAACAAATAAAAAAATTTACAAGTTGAATATTAACAAAACGATAATTTAGCCATTTTTACTATAAAGACAGTTTGAACGAGGTGTCTTGTAAAAAATAAATATATTTAATCTAAAATATAGACAATCGACGTAAAAATAAGTCAGTGTATGTACCTGTGCAGTTTTCATAGTATATTTTATGTGTTGCTTTTTATTTATTAGTTTTCCCGCAAATATATTTCGGTGAATGGTTATTTCGCTATATATAATAGTAAGATAACTAGCCACAATTGTATTAATCTTAAAGAAAGAAAAGAATCAATTTTTAAAATATATCCGCGTAGAATTGTTGTTTTTTTTGTAAAAATTATTGCTCATCATATTTTTTCTTTGTTTTTGAAAATGTTAGATGACTGCCACATTGAATAGTTTAACTGTATATATATTTTTAAGATATATACAAAATATGTGTTTTTTACTAAATATTTAATTTTATCCGATAATGTTCCAAAAAATATATAACAATATACTGTTAATGTTGGCTATTAAACAACAAACACAATATACAATACAATAGTAAACACACTGATTTGTACATAAATACTTTTATTAACACATAAAGTTTCGGTTTAAAATTTAAATTTTAATCGGTGTTTAGTTTTGTTTTTCTGTTTTTACAAAATATTAATTTTACCCAAAAATTTACAATTTGATTACGATATTATTAGTCTTATCACATGGTTACAGGCTTTATAAAAAAGCCGTTCATTTTTGTAAGATATTTAAAGATGCTTCCCTATACAAATTTTTGTTATAACAAAATGTACACTGTAAATTTGTACAATGATTAAGCGTGAACATATATCAAATAAATAAAACATTTAAAAGCATTTTATTACTTTAAAAAAACATATTTATGCACAAGCACATTATTTTAAAAAATATTTTCAATATTCAATTTGCGCGCACCAGTATAAATATTTTTTTTTAATGTTTTGTATTATTAAACTATGTTTTATGCATGCTTCAATCATATCATATCAACATGAACTTACTTTTTTACAAAAAAAACATTTTACTTCTAAAATAAAACTACGAACAGTTTTATAAAAGATAAAAAACATATTCGAACTAAAAATAGCAACTACCATAAATAGATAAATTTGATTTGCGTGTACACAGACAGCAGTTTGCTGCAAAACGCAACCCTTTTTGTTATTGTCAGCATATATTTGGTAACCTGAACCGATCAGTAATACGAACTAGTATCAAAGTGTATGCAAAAACGTAAATTTTCCTGGTAATACTAGCGCACCAAACATAGTCAAGGAGAGCTAAGTTATACCGTTATCACGTTGCTTTAATAGATTCGTAGCTAGAAAGGCCAAGAAATCCCATATAATATAAAGAAACTAGGTAACGGAGTAATGCCGAAAACCGGCGGGTTGCGAAAACCGGCAAAAAGAAGATTTTGTAAAATAATTCGGCGTATTCAGGCTAAACTAGCATTTTTGTAAGTAAACTGCTATACGTACATAAATGCAGTTTAAATCGAAACAATTCTTTTTAAAGGTTTTTTGTTCATTTATTTACTGAGCATAATTTTTTTATAAATTCTTACAAATGAAGATACGCCCACCTTTATGTACAGAATATATATATCGTTAAAATAGTAAAAATTTATACAAGAAGATCTTGTAAAATATTAAAACAACAGGTTTTTTTTACACTCCATAGTTCATAAAACGTTTTTTTGTATTATATTATATAAAAAGGACCTTTAAATATATTTATTTTTTGTTGCAATGTTTACTTTTATACAAACGTATATCATATAGAAAAATATAATTTTTTGTTTTTAATATACTTTTTATGTCTTATTACATTTTTTGTATAAAAAGAATTATATAAGATATAAAAAATCAATATACTTACACAGCAGAAAACTTAATTTTTTATATAGTTTTTTTTTGTACGATTTTTAAGGTTGGTAAGAAGCAAAAATAATGTAAAGCGTAAATCATATACATATTTTTTTTTGGTAAAAAAACGCGTTAAAAGGTTTTATAGCTAAGATTTTTACGTAAAGTTTTTAAGAAAACTGCAAAAACGAGTCCAAAAAAAAGTTAACCCCAGACTACAGATAATAACTATAGTATTAATCAATGTCTAAGCAAAATTGGGATTGTATAAATATACAGTCATTTGGACTTACCCCGTTTAAAAAATTAAAGCCTAAAAAAAGTGCCTAAAATTTCCAATGATAAAATGTTATTCGTTGGAATTTTTTTATTGTTAGTTATTGAGTTTCATATACAAAGATTATTGTGTATTAAACATATTTTTTACCAAGGGTTGCTTCTTTATGATTTTTATTCATTGGGAAAATATAAATAAAAAGCTAAATGAGATAGTCTCCGAAAGCGCCCTAAAAAGATTATGCTACACTTAAAAAATAGCACGCAATATATGAAAAACGGAATTTTTTCTTTATGACACACGAGCCACATTTTTTGTAACTGATAGCATGTCTTACATAAATGTATAAATTATAAAACATTTTGTATATAAAATAAAATTTTCACAGTTTTTAGAACATATGAAATGCGTGTAATATGCCCATATTAAAAAAATTTCCACCAAAAAAGTAAACTGTAAACGCTTTTCGCGTTGTGTTTTTAAACGTTAAAATTAAGAATCGTTCAAACTTCTTTTTATTTTATATTAATAAGAACCTTAAAACGTTTTTATATAGTGAGATACATAAGAAATGTTGCCTTATAAGCAAATACAATTTTTTACAACAGTATTTTTTTTACCCTGCATCTTGTTGGCAAAGCCGTTCTTTTGCATAGAAAACCTATCAAAAATTAAAACCAATATAAAAAACAAACAAACAACCAAACAAACAAAAATATTTTTTACTTGGCTGTAATATTATCAAATTCATCGTTTGTAAAAAATGTAAATTTTTTTCGCCTGTTACATTATATTATTTTGCTTTCTACATGTATTTAGAAAATTGAACTACGTGTAAAATTATACGCTTACAAAAAAACAACAAATATGAATTTTGAAAAATATAAAATTATATATTGTTACTTAAGTTTTGCCAGGATTTTTTGTAGTACACCGTATAGTTTTTTTGTCTCCATACTACACCGAAACACAACCATATAGTGTCCAGAAAACTTTCTTTTTTTTTTAATTGGCTCAAGGTAGCACTGTATGTGTTTTATAATACTGTTAAAAATGCATTTTAGATCCAAAAAAGAGTAACTTTATAAAAAAAATACGACGGGATGCCTACGAGTGGGCAAGTTAAGAAAAAAGTCTTTTTATGCGAAAATAAAAAAAGAAAAAACATTATTGCATACAATAAAAAAATTTCACACAAAAAAAATATAATGACCTATTATCTAAATGTCGTTATTAACATTGTGTTTTAAATATATTTATTTTTTTTAATAACTGAATTTTATTATACGACAAGTGCAACCTGTAGTTAATTGTTTCCTTTGACTGATTGGCTTGCTTATCGTCGTTAGTAGCTTTCACGAATATATGAAGTGCTACGCGAACACGCACATACATGTATTAAACATACAGAGGTTGTTTTTACAAATTGTATTACATTGGTTTAGTAAAAAAAAGCGTCTACAAAGAAAGAAAAAGTGCTTAAGCGTTACCAAATGGTCCGTGTTTTTTTTTAGTACGGATTTACAGCCGGTCGTTTTACCCAAGTTTTTTTCCGATTCAAGATCGGACATAAGGCCGGGTGCGTTTTAAGCCTGTTTTTACAAATATATACGTATCAAAATAGATGCGTATAAATAGCAAACGAGGGGAAAGAAAAGTTCGACTGCAGAACAGCATAAATTTTACATACTGCAAAACATATAGTACAATAAAAAAACAAGCATTCAAAGTTAGAATATATTAGGAAATTATTTTCTATTTTGTAAAAAAATAAATATATTTTTTATGTTGGTTTGCGCATATCCAATATGTATTTTTAAAAAAATTATACAAGAACATATTTTATATGATTACCGCTTAAATGTTTTACATATAAACACTAATATTTGTAGGAAACGCGACTATACTGCAATTCCTCATCGCAATAAAGCTGTGATTGTAATATTTTTGACAAAAAAATATTTTCAAGAAAAGCAAAAAATACAAAGTTTAATACACAAAAATAAGTTCAAGACTGTTAAAATCGCAAAAAAAACATCACCTGCAAATTTTAGTATTTAATACTTATATTGCATGTTAAAACTTTACATGTAACAAAAAAAAACTATTTTTGCGTAGAAAAACAATTTTAGTTTAATCTTTCTTATTGTTAATAGCAGCAAAAAGTACTTTGAACTTGTATACTTAAAGAGCTTAAAGGTTTTAAAAAAATGCAAAAAATATTTTGTTTACAGTATCAACGATACAGATATCTTAATATTATCTCAGGCAAAACAGTTTTAGTGTAAGTTGCTAAATGCACGTCGATGTCTTAAAAAACGAAATTCGCCTGCTATTAACATACCAAACTTTGTAGATTATTTTTTTGCTTTACAGTTTTTTGTTTTAACCGCTGATAATTTCTGCGGATACCATTTTTTTTTATGGTTTCAAATGTATAAGTAAATAAATTACGCCGTATCGCCAAACATGAAATATGAAGACAGAAAAAGCAAAAAATTTATAAAAAAAATTAGAAGCTTAAAAACACAAAAGTTTCAATTCTTAATTTTTTGGTAGTTTGTATTTAATGATTTTAAACAGTAAAACGTAAAGGCTTTTAAAATCAGAACTTGTTTTTAAATGCAAACAACGATACTGAAAACAAAGCACGTTCGAATAGAGATGCAACGAAAAATTGTACAACTTTTACTGCATAATTCACAAAAGAAACAAGTTGGTGCTGCATTTGAAAATGTTAAAACCTAGTAAAGATAAGTATTACATTTAAAATATTCGCTAATAACACGTTCTTTTGTTGTTATACATAAACAAAAATGATAAATTGTTTAAGTATGCTGCTAAAGGATGTAAATAACTATTAGAACGCAGACTTTTTATGCACTTTTGATTCTAAAACATGTTATCTTTAAAAAGTTTTTCCAAGTATTGTTAGATAAAATACATATGATTCAATGTTTTTTTTTACTATTTATGCATAGACATATATTATAAATTATACATAACAATATTAGTCAACTTGGACTAATCGTTTAAAAAAAACCAATTGAGAAGAATAATACAAACACAATTATTTTTCATATGTTATATGCATACAGCTGTGTAAACAAACACAACACAAGAAAAGTTTTTTTAAAGTATTTTTTCAGATTTACACATTATAAGAAATGTAGAGAGAAAGCAGTACGCCTTTAGTATAAAAAATGCACTTTTTACAAAAGGGTGGCCAATTTTAAACAAAAAGATATTTACACGTGCAAACCTTTTGCTAATGTGTCGTTTTGTATTAACATTTACTACTTATTTACTTTTTTTGAATATCATGCTACAGAGGTTTTGTCGAAATAAGCAGGTAAGACCATTTATAAAAAAATCAAATTTTGCAAAAACTCTATAATAACCCAGATGCCAGCAAAATACGTAGACAAATGCATATGGCTATTTGGTAAAGGTCAAATCTGAGCTTTTCTATGTAAAATATTGAAATTATAAAAAAACATATTTTTATTTGAAATAGTGTTTTTTACATCTTTTATACAATATTTTTTTTAACTAGAAATTACTGATATAGTGTTTAAATGCATCTTGTAATAATTTTGCGGCACTTTAAACAGCCGTCTTTTTTGCCCGTAATACGTGCTGCATTTGTAAGTAAAGCTGTGAAAAACCAACAAATGTATGTATCTTAATAGAATTTGCTTTACTCAGAAAGCAGAATATTAAGCACACAAAAAACAGATACGTCATATTGTAATCTATATTCTTATTCATACAATATGGTTTTTGCAACTATTTAGTTGTTTTTATACATATATAACATTTTACAGCTCGGTTACTATGTTTTTTTTTGCTACGATATTCACCCGGGCAAAAAAAATATTTAAATATTTTGGTTTTTTTTTATTGCGTATTGTAATCAAATATTATTTAAGATGCTGGAATTAATACTTAGTACATTTTGTAATAATAAAGTACGGTAGTTTCCAATAATAGTTTGTTGTTTTGCAGCTTTTTTTACTTATAAATTGCAATATAAACTTTTTGTGTTAGGATTTTTTGTTGTCTGTTATTTTAGTTTAGCATTTTAATTATGGTTTTAATCTGTGTCCAGAGTAGTATTTTTTATGGCTTGAATAAAAGGTATACTAAAAAGCGCAAAAGATTTTATAATATACAAATAGATACATTTGAACACTTTTGCTTACATTTTCCCTGCAAAAACTATAATAGCTAAAGACTTTTTTGGATTAGTCGTTCCCTAAAAAACTTTCCGAAAGCAGCAGAAAAACTAATATGTTTTAAGATTACAAAATTTTATGGGCTAGAATATATAAAACCGATAAAATTAAGATGGTAAAAACTATGAACTGTAAATTGTTATTATAACAACTCCTGTTTTTTATGTAAACCATTATTTTCTTATGGACCAAGAAAAATAAAAAAATAAAAAAAAATAACAGAACTAAAGCAGACTAAACCAACAAGCCTCGTAATAATTAAACGTGCAAAAGTTTAATCAACATTTGTGCGTGCATAGAGTGGCTATTGATTGTTAGTGTTGGTTTGTGCTGGTAAGAAAAAGTACAAAAAAGGCATGCACTGGTTGTCGACTATTTATAAATAAAAGTTGCTGCCACTAAACTGCAACAAAAACTAGATGAACAATAATGGGCTTGCCCAGTTTATTTTTTTTTTACAAAAGACAAAAAAAATTTGACTATGCTAATTTATTATAAAAAATACAAAAAAATTGCACACACATGCAAATGATATTTATTTACCACATTGTTGTGTTTTTAACAGTTTTTTGTATTTGTATTTGCTTTATAAAAATGATTTTTACTATTTATCTACACTAATTTTTACATATATTTTACATAAAAAGTCCGTCCAAAAAATTATATAAGGATGAAATATATTTATAGTACAGACTTTAAGACATCTTAATCAGCCTTTATATTATTTTTACACACCATCATCGTTGAAAAGATGTACAATAAAAATACGCCGATTTTGTTAACTGTTCTTAATTAAAAATTTTTTGTTATAGATGAATTGATTCGTCTATTGTAAATACTTAAATACGGTTACGACACTATCTATACATAAAACTGACGGAAAATTCAGATTTACAGTTTAAAAAATTAGAAATACTATTTTATTCTGTTATTTGCTCTGACATGGTTTATTATAAAATTAAACGTCTCCAGAAGTATACTGTGCAAGAAAAACTGCATAAGTATAGCACGTATTACTTATAATCATCTGAAAGGCCTTTTAACAATTTTTTGTATAGCGTGTTTAAATATTACCGTAAGGTTGTAGAAATACATCATGAAAAAACACACCTTTTTACGTATCTCATATTAAAACTACAGCTCTAATACTTATTAGGTACAGCGCAAACAAACGAATTATGCGTAGACGTATGTAAATATCTAATGGTTTTATAGCTATGAAACCCATTTCTCTTCAAAATGCAAAATAAATAATTTGTTTAATTTAAGACAAGCTATTAAAAAATTGCTGTAAAAAAGAAATTTGCGCGTATATAAACATTACGCAACAAGATACTTAAGAAAATGTGCAAAACAGCTCTTGCTTTTCCCTTGAGTGCATTTTGATTTTTATATTCTTTTTTCTGGCATCGTTTAATCAATTAACAGGTGTTTTGATGCAAAGAATCAATTTAAAAATTTACTTCGTCGGACAATAGGTACTATTTGACACTTGTATTATTGCCTTTTGTGTACATATATATGCAAATACATATAAAAAAATAAACCTGCATATAAAAAAATGTATTAAAGGGCACCTACGGTGTTTGAAAAAAACATATATTAGAAGACAGTCATCATTTATATATTTAAATTTATTGTCGAGTTTAAAAAATTAATCGAATGCAGACAACGCGGTTAAAAGATATGACATCAACATCAGCATGCAAAAAGCAACACAAGTCTACTATCATTGATAGAAGAAAAGCAATGTTTGTTCCCATTGGAATCTTAAATTTTTACATTTTTTTTTAATAGCTGCTAAGTTGATACGAGCAATACTATCGAAACATATATTTTATTTAGACAAAATATTTATAAAACATTTTGGTATATATGACTTATTGCAGAATTTTGTTTTATGCTAAACCTAAAACAGTATTTTTACATATTATATTTTCATTTATTTGGCAGCAATCAAATTGTTAGTTAAATAATATAAAAAATAATACGATGCAATATACATGTAAAAATTATACGGTCTAGTAACAAAAAAAAAGCAGAAAGGCATTTACGTAATAAAAAAAGAAAATTTGTATTTTTAAACCATACATATGCTCATCGTAAACATTTATGCATTTTTGTTTGCGTCTGTAGTAATATTTTTTAGAGGGAAAACATGATGAACTGTCATCACAAAATTTTAAACAAGTGAAGGACAGTTATATGTAATTTTAATAAAACAAGTATGTAGGATCTGTATGAATGTAATTTTTGTCACTTGCATTTGCGTCGATAAGTGCGATATTGCACTCAAAATGCAGATTTTAGCTTTTTTGAAGGGCTTTAAAACGAATTTGGTACAGAAGAGTTGTTTATTTAACAATTTATTACACTTTGCACTAATACACATGGTTTTTGTATGCATTCTATATTTTTTCTATGCCAGGTATGTTAAATAATGTTTTTTTTGCTTTTATGTCATGCCTGCTAAATTGAATAGGCTGACTGGTTATACATTAAATTTTTGTATTCAGCTCCATTATCCTGTTGCATTGAAACAACATTTACATTTTTTCTATCTATATAGAATCTGGTGATCAGTAATTACATTTACAAATGTTGTCGTGTAAATATTTTCCGGATTCTTTTGTACATAAATTTTATATTATTAGAAAAAAGAATTAAGGTCGAAAAAACTTTTTACGCCATCACAACATTAATCAAATGTGTTACGCAGCATTATGAGATTGCGTATGTAAGATCACACTTATACATTTTTATTATATGTCAAAATTTTCTAATTTACTTACGCACACGCTTAGGTCAAAAAAGCTTGTAAGTCTACATGCAATATATGTAAAAAATTTGCACATACAGTAGTTGTGTAATTGCAAATTTGTAGTGTGTTTAGTTTTTTTGATGGCATATACTCACCATCGTTTACTTTTTCGATTAAAGTTTTATTTTATTTACTGATCAGAGCTGCACTATTACACGTTTTTGCGTCGTTCATTTATTATACATACTTTATTAGACTTTGCAGATTCTGCAAAATAGGTTTTTTTATACAATCTGAAACATTCAAAATATATGTAGTACTAGCACGATTAGCATATACGCAACATATTGTGTTTATGGCGCTTATGTTTCGCATAATAAGAGTCACATTTTACGTTGTTAAAAGCTTGCACGTAGTAATTCTATGTGTTTGTGTATTGATTTATACACGTTTTACAATAACGTTGTGCGTTGTCATATATCACGCGTAAAAATACAATTTTACGCATGGTTGCACATTTTGCATTTATTTTTAGTTTATATACTTGTAGCTGTAGCAACGCACGTTTAAACTAGAATTCCGGCAACAAATGTGTTTTAATTGATGCTACTACATTATTTGAGGCAATTAAAATTGCAAATGTTTATTAATTATTTTTTTTTTTTTGTCTTTGTAGTTAATACGTAAAATGAAACCGACAAACTTGCATTCTCCTGTTTTAAAGATACACTTTTATAGATATTCTGGTTGATTGTAATTACAGGCTCATCCGTGTAATGGATGTAATCTTGATATGCCGTAATCATTGCTTTCATATCGTGTAATCTTAATCATCATATATTTGTTTTGATTTTTGTAATGTTTAAGTGATATTACGCTGCATCTTATAAATGACATTTTTAATATATGCAGCCTGTTTGCCATATTTTAATATCAAGTAAGGCTATGTAAATTAGAGATCTTACTTTTTGCTTGTAAGTTTTTTTTATAGCAAATCTTTTTCCTATTATACATTTCGGCCTATCTTTTACAAAGAAATATGCTTTTTGTGTGTTTCTTATAGCCTTTTTTGCTTAATTTTACGTTAAAATCACGTATTCCTTTTACTCATCATCTAGAAAGTTTCTATTTTTTTCTGTGGGTTTACTATATAGAAATCATACGTAAATGTAAAACATATGTATAAATAGGCTTTATTTTCGTCTTGGTGTAATCTTGTATTGTAAATAAACGCAGCATGTGTCATGGATAAATTACACTTACTTTTTTATTTGTTGCATATTATGCCAGTACTCCTGTTAAGTAAATATTTGCCTTAATGACAAAGTTTTTTTTTTACTTGTGCCACTGAAATACTTGTGATTGTTTTCTCTTGTCAAAAATTACGTATTAACTCATCCTTAAATTCTGTACCATTTTTTACAAAAAATATTGTTTATGATCTATCTTATACAATGATATTATTTGTAATACACAACATTTTTTCTATTCCTCCAATCGTCTGCAGACAGTCCATCTTAATAAACTTTTTTTAAAAGAGATTCCTATTGCAAAAAGCCTGTTTTCATTTTTGTTTGGGTAAAAAAGTTACATTATATTTTTTTAAAATATATTTAAACCCAATCATTCTTATTGGTGTTTTACCTTTTTTGTAATCGTATTGGTAAAAATTCAACATTTGAGAAATTATACTGCCTCAAAAACATCTTCCCTCTTTTTTGTTTAAGTTTGCGTTTGTTTTGTAAAATATATTTTGTTGTGGCTCGCTAGTATAATTTATATATGGCTTTTCATCAATATTGTTTTTTTTTTTCA
>JAQFYM010006625.1:0-11452 GCA_034694785.1 Agrenia bidenticulata
TTTATGCTTTAATTTTTTTAACTTTATCTACAACCGCACCACCGAAAAAAAAAAAACATTTTTAGATATTTTAGTTACCGTTTTAGTTTCGAATTAGTTACGGATCCCGGGATTTTGCTATTTTTTAATTTCAAATCGCGGGATTATATTTTTTAAAAGAATTGGACGCCCTAGTGAGGATACAAAAAAAATGCATAGTAAAAAACAATATGGAAGTGCATTTTAGTGGTTTAATAATTAAGCGGCTTTACAAAAAATACATATGTTAAGCCGCTATTTGCCGAAAAATATATATAAATACTTGTTTTGTGTGTAAAAAAACATAGCAATACATGCTTATCGCATTTGTATATAAAATATGGGTATAAAATTAGTTATTAAAAAGATTGTTTTTTAACTATAAAATATAGCTGAAAATACGCAAAAAGTAAGAAATTTGGGTTAACTAATTTATAACATTGTGACTGTGCAATGAAAAAAAAAGTTTAGAATTTTACAAACATTATGTGGAATATATACAAAAAAAAATCTCATATTATCATTTTTATACACTCTTAGAGTTAGCTTTAAATGATAAAAAAAGTAAGTGGTTAAAAATTCGATATTTAAACCATTAAAAAAAAAAAAACGTCTTTTCGTAGAATTTTTGTGCATAATTTTTTGTAAGGATTCTAAAATTATTATATATTAAGGTCCCCAATGGCATCTTAGATTAATAAACTATATTTACCAGCCCTTTTTAGCTATCAAAGCTATTATCTGCCTGTTCACAAAAAAATAGTTATGTTGAACAAAAATCCCTTTTAAAACATTAAAATAAGTAACTTTTATAGTGCAATTTACAATAAAAAAAATACCGAAAAATAATAATTACTTAGAGAAACTTGCAGTATGCGGTGGTTGCAACTTTTTAGCCAGTTATACCGATTTAAAAGCCATTTGCAAACCCCCTAATTTTAATGACAAAATAGATAACCAGAAAGACTTATTAGACTAAGGAAATAATATATTTTTAAGGGATGCATAAACGTCAGCTTTGATATTTTTTGTCGTAAATAAGGTCTACAACTTCAAAACTCTGGGTTCATATAAGCTTTGCATAATAAAAAATATCTCTTTTTAAAATGTTAGACAAAAAACAAAAAAATTGAAAATGCAAAACTCTGACACAAAAAAGTATAGTAATTATTGGTTGTAGTTTTTATTGTCTACAGTTACACATAAACGTATTCTTGTATTTTGTAATAATTATTTGGTTGAAAACTTTTGTTTTTTTTCAAAGAATATTTTTTTCCGTTTAAATAATAGATTTTTAATTGAAAACGCATGTTTACTACAAAAAATATAGTTTTTGTACTAAAGCTACAATTTTTTTTAGTAAATATATGCTTTAAAAAAACAAAAATTCTATTTTTCTTTTGTTATGAAAAACTGTTTGTTATCATGTTAATTCTTTTTAAAGCGTATTGCCATGTGAAATAATAGTTTTGTTGCTGCTGGCTAATATTATTATCTTGATACCATTTTTATATAAATATAACATACTACTTCAGCCAAATTTCTTTAGTTTCTAATAATTTCTAACACAAACAAAAAAATAGAATATAAAAGATTTTTTTAAACAAGTAATTTGAGCTTTAAGTTATTATACAGAAAAGATGAAGCAAAAAAAAAAAAATTTCGAAAGTTTTAGCAAAATAAGAAACTATTTACAAAACAAATTGATATTACAATTTAAAAACATAAAATCGACATTAAAATATCGTAAGGCGTGTTTTTTAGCATATAAAACGTTTTTACCAATAGTTTGCCAACTTTATTTGTGTTATATATTTTAATTAAATATAAGTTGTGACTTTTTTTGTTTAAAATAAAAAAGTGTACTAACTAAAAAAACAAATTAATTTTGAAAGCAACCGAAATAGCATCATTCTAAAAAAATCTATGTTAAACGTTTTTAATCACAAAATAACACGCGTTAACTATTGAGCATGCGTACTTACATTTTATTATATATTATTTTCAAAATTTATACCAAAAAGCAAAACTGGTCTACACTACAAAAACACTTCTGATCGATACATAAAAAATGCAAATTAAGAAGAGACTATATTCTTTTATTTTAAAAAGTGGTAAAAATAAGTTTCATGGCTATTAAAAACTACAAATAAATAGAATAACTATTTACGAATTTCTTTTTGATATAAAGAAGCCCTATTTTTTAAAAGAAGGTTTGCAAAGCAATTTGATGTAAAAACGCCATTTTCAGGTACCACAAAAGTTTTTTATTATGGTTTTTAGATATTATGCAGCTGCTTTTTTAAAAAGATTGGCTGTAAAGCTCTGAAATTTTACTGTTTTATGAAACATTTTGTTATCATTATAATTATTTTTTTAAATTACTATAATTAAAGCACATTGAAAAAAAACCCTTACCCAAATCTTCATGTTTGATTTAATGTCTAGTTTACTGATAATACCATATAACTCCTGGGTGTAAAAACCAACTGTTCATTCATGTATATTTAGAGCTGGCATATATTTTTTCTATATTTAAAAAAATCTAGAGTGGCTAACCCTACTCTGTTTTATCTAAAGATCATACTTTTTTTATTTTTTTTATACTTTTTTTCTACTTTCTGACTTATCTATTACGCTTTTGAAGCAAAACTTTTTTTTCCATAATATATTGTTAAAAAAAAACTAATAAAAATATAAACGGGTATTACTGCGTTTGAGTCCCTTTTCTATAGATTTGGTCCCTCTATAATTTGATGTGGGTAAATAATATGATTGGTGATATAGAAATGAAAAAAATTTTGGCAATAAACAAATATAAAATACGGAGCGTTGATTTTTACAAAATACAAAATTCGTAAAATAAAAAAATTTTTATTTTTTATTTTCAATATATTTTTTTAAGTTGTAAAAATGTTAACTCATAATATTTAATATGGATTTTTCTTTTACTATTTTTTTTTATCAACTTGGCTCAATTTGATTTTATTTCCCATGCCCGTAATATTAGGAATTCTAAATGCTATAAGTAGGGGTCCAAAAATTGGCAACATCTATTTTTTTACAAAAATAAAGTAAATACTAAGCACATATATAGGAATAAAATATTTAAGTCAATGCTCTTATTAGTAGATAAAATCATTTAAGATTTTATATTCTCTGATTCTCCATATTTTTTCTTT
Source organism: Agrenia bidenticulata (assembly GCA_034694785.1). Classification (NCBI taxonomy): domain Eukaryota; kingdom Metazoa; phylum Arthropoda; class Collembola; order Entomobryomorpha; family Isotomidae; genus Agrenia; species Agrenia bidenticulata. The sequence goes on from JAQFYM010006625.1 coordinate 3,201, forward strand.
AAATTTTTCATGGAAAAATAATATTGACCATTAAACTTAATATCAAACTTTAGGTAGGTTTTACTAAAAACCCATAATATAATCATTCTTGTTCTTTGCCAACTTAGGATGCCCCCCAAGATCTTCTTAATTACAAACTTCAATAATTTGGTTATATCAATACAGGATTTATCTGATTAATAAAAATAAATTGAGCTTTAGCAAACATATCATTACAAAGAAAAAAATTATTTGCTATTGGCATGTTCATAATGCATATTTTTTGTCTCTAGAATCTAAAAATAGGAATTATAATCATATATAGAGTCAAACGTATTTTTTATGATTCTGCCAATGGAATCTGTTAATAGTTGAATCCTATTTATAAGAGGAACGCAAAAGAAAAATATTGTACAAAGATGTATAAAGGTATAGACTATTAAAAAAAATATCTAAAAAGGTTTTTTATGTTTAATATTTAACTATCTTAAAAGCAGTTTGAAATTGCCTTTAACTGTTCCGCCTATACAAAAAGACTGCATTTAAGAGTTTTTGGATTGCTGTAAAAATATTCGTATTAATAAAAAAATCGCTACTTATTAGGCATGTTTTTTAGTACAGCGCGCTACAACTATATTTTATACCCATACGAAAGAAAAAAAGTGGCATAACGTAAAGTGACCAATTTTCGTACGATAAATATAGTTCTATTGTACAAAATCTTCATTTTAGACTCTTATTCTTTTTAAATAAAATTAAATTATGTTTTGTTATAAAAAAAGTTATTTTTTTACGTTTTCTATATTTTCTTGTAATTTAGTAACCGGCTGTTTTTTTAAGTATCATAAAACGTGGTTTAAACAAAACAAATGTGGTAAAACAAATTGAGTGCTTACTGTAAACATACTGCTTTTGACCGCTCTAATAATATTTTTTTATACATCTAAATATTTTAATTGGGTAAGCTTAATCAAAAATACATTATAAATATGCCGGTAAAAACCACATTCATTCTTGTAGTGCAAGGTTTTTAATGAAGGAAGAAAAGGGGATTTTTTCTCCTACTTATTTTCTTTAAGATTTTAGGAAGAGGGGGTTATGGTCAACAGGAAAATTTATATATCTGTTTTTTAACATGGCCACATTTTTAAAAACGCAAATACTTATTTGCACAATATACAAAATTAAATATTGACAAGTGTTGGCATTGCTTTATTATATTTGATGCGTAATAATACTTAATACAAGAAAAAAAAAGTGTAAAAATACTTTTAGAATGTTTGATATTTATCTGATTATATTTCTAAAACTGAAAGATGTGTAATCGTGCAGCTTATACACCCTAAAATAATATCCTTTATTATAAAAATAGTCCGGAAAAACCAAACCCGTCGAAATCTTAATTTTTTATAATAAAAAAAACCAAAAAAAAAAATTCGTTATTGACATCACGTAGATATTATGTAATAAACAAAATAAGAAACAGATGTAAAACTGGTTTCCATGAACACAACTACTTTTAGAAATATGATCGAAGCATTCTTTATCATAAAAAAATTACATTTTCGGGTTTATTTTATATATAACCATGTTTTTTACATTTAATTTAATATCCCTGATTTTTACACATTAGATATGCATACTTATATATTTAATACTAGAATACAATATCAATACCTTATATTACTACATAAAAATCATTTATGGACAAACAGATGAATCATTTGGGATACTTGCATTTACAAGTGATGTTTACATAACGTTTTAAATGCTGTTTTGTTTAAAAAACACATTTACAAACGTAGAGTGTAATATTGCTACAATTCTTGTAACACACAATTACTCTTTACAATGTATCGTATGATGACGATCTATGATATCAAAGCAGTTAGCAAAGTTAATGCAAAAAAGAGAAAAGATAAAATAATAAAACACCACTTACAATCTACACTGCTTATAAAACGCCAATAAAAAAACGTGTATTTACCAGACAAGATATGTAAAAAAAACAACCAAATAAATATATTTTTGTGCACAACATGAAAACTCTTTTTTTAAAAAAATGTCAAAACTGGTTTGAGAGTATTTCATAAAGATGCTGCAGGAATAGATATTCTACTATATAAAAAGCAAAGAAATAATTAAGCAAAACAGCAAGGCTGCTCAAACAGTAAAATAATAGAGATAAGAATGATATAAACATATTTTAAAGCAACGTGATTAGTTTTTTTTATATTAATAACAATTCTTTAAAATTTTTTTCATCTCTCTATGTTAGCATTTTTTTCTACAAAATTTGCTCTACACATTAACAAATCATGATGTATAAATAAATAAACATAAGATGTCAATTTATTTAACAAAAAAAAAAGTAGCATATTTATATTTTGTATATATATATATATATTGTACATTAAAACAAACAGCCACTAATCAAGCCCGTAAGAAAACTTTTCATATTTATTTTGCAGTTAACACCCAGTATGTGTTTTACCAACGATCTTTTTTTGCGCATACAACACAGGTTACTGCCATAGAAGAGGCAAGCACCATGTCGTTAAGTCCATGATTGAATTGCTCAAAAAGTCCTGCATTTTTTTGTGTATATTACCTTTTAAAATACTAGGCATTTACAATCTGCCACTTATGATAATCTCAATGGTCAAAGATAGGGATTGCAAAATATCCGCAAGTCAAAAAAAAAACATTAAAAATATAAAAAAAATAGCTTTGAACTAGCGTCGCTTAGCGTCTCACTGCGTCTTTGTTTTTATTGTGTTTTAAGACGTATCGGTAGATATTCTATTTGAATTTAATCAATTTCATATTGTATATTTACTTTGAGTTTAACCCCTAAAAAATAGAAGTGAAAATAGTTGCGGAAAACGAACCTCAATTCAATCAGTTTATGTCAAATAACTTATATGAATAAATATTGTACTACCCACATTTTAGTATTGTAAATACTTGTGTTACTTGTAAACCATGTAATCATGTTTTTAAGGTAACTTCGACAACAAGTAGCTTTCTTTACCTGTCATAATACGTCAAAGGGGCATATTACAGCATTTGAAGCTGTATTAAGATTCAAAAATTGACGAAAAGCATAGAGAATAGAGATCTGGCGGATTAATTTCAAAATGACTTGACAGTATCGATGACAGCATGTAATATACTATGAAATTTATGTGATGACCAGTAATTATAGCGGTTTTTTATAAAATGGACAGGTAAGCACATCTTAAGTTCTAATAATTATCGATATACTATTTTACCCGAATTAATTGCTACCAAGCTAAGCAAAATATATAGTTTTTTTTATAAAAAGGATTTTTATTTGATCTTCGATAAAACACAAGATACCAGTAAAAAAAAAGTTTTAAATATTTTAATTAAGTAATGGGAATCTGGATCACGATCAAAGCCCCTTTTCATTAAAACTATTGAAATAGAATCTTGCACTGCCAGAATCTGTATAATACGCATAAATGTGTGGTTTATGCTATTTGTCGAGATTTTGATAAAACATTTTATTTTAGGTGGCTTGTTTCGGATCAAGCATCCGTGTGTATTTTGGCGGGGAACTTACAAAAAAACAAGTTTGCATAATTTGTAAATGTCTTGTGCCTTGCACACGCTGTACATTTAAAAACTTCAGAATGTATAATTTATTCTGATTTAGTTAACACATTTGTTACAGAAATAAAAAAATTTTTCACGAATAAAACAAAAAATGTGAATCTATATAAAAAAGTTAATGATCTGCTATTAATCAAATGGCCAATTCTTATTTGGTGGTGTATTTGGCTAAAGTGTTGTAAATTCATTTTTCAAAATTGGAAAAAATTTAAAATTTGTGAATTTATTAACAATAAAATATAACAAGATAAAAAATATAATATCAAATGTACGGTTGACGAAACAACTTTATTTTGGTTAATCATATATATATGTGGCAAAAATCAATGCCCCTATAGAAGATGATAACTTTTCAACTCGGGCCGAAATAGATTTGGTGAAAAAAATATTAGAAAAACTTTTTAGCACCCCTTTTAAGCACAAAGTTTAGCTGTTCACGCTTTAAGAATCCCGATTTACGCACAATATCTAAAATTCTAGATGAACCGGAAAATGAATCTGGGAGTGGGCAAATTTTTTGCCAATGACTCGTTGTGAAGTTGAGAGAAGCTTATGTGCTTACAATCGATTTTTTTTAGACCAGCAGAAAAGCCATAGGAAAGAAAATATTTTTATGCTTCTATTTTTTAATTATAAAGAATTCACAAACATAGGAGAACAGTAACAACAAACTATACGTAAAAAAGTTTTTTTTGTTCCATATGTTTTTCTTACACATCATGTTGTATCAGATACATGTTATGCTGATACTCTTACTAAAATATGCTCTAAAATCGACTGTTAAAAGTGCATTTATGTCTTTATATGCTATTTTGACCGGTTTGACAGAGCCATCGCAATTTCAAGCATTTTTGTGGGGGCAGAATCTTGATTTGATTACTTTTAATATATCTCAAGATTGAACATGATATATTGTAATGAATGTCAAAAATCATTGAAGTGTAAAAAGCGTATAAAGAAATAGTAAATAAAGAAGAAGTAACTTTTGTTTTTTTTATGGTTTATCAAAAGAAAAGCAAAGCCACGAAGCCATTATCCAACACATCATATACCTATTTACCACCAATAATTTATTAAAGGAATTGTTTTAATTGAACCGACATTTTCAAAAAAATATTGTTTTTTATGCAATATTAGTATTTATATGCCTTTTTTTACAAATGCGTCCCAATGCGTCTCTGCGATATTTTTGCTAACTTCTGCGGTTTTCTTATAGGCCCTAGTCATAGATTCCTAAAGTATATAATAAATATAGGAAATATCCTGTAAACTATAGTTGCCCCATTGTCAGACTTCGCTAGATTACTTGTCTCCAACAGTTGCAGCCACAGCATATGTTAACAATGCCGTACTATTACAGCTGTAGACGTAAATAGTATTTAAATGGCGTTTGCTGTCATTGTATTACTCAAAACGCTTTTTCAGTAGCTTTTTATTTGTGTTTAAGTCAGTGGCGTACCATAGGGGCAGGGGGGCGGAGCGGCCTTCTGCCTCCCAAAAAAAATTATGCCTATAAATAAGACATTTTTTTTTGTGCTGAGTTTTTTTAAAGACAAAATCTGAAAATAAAAAAGAGAAAATGTATAATTTTCCAAAAAAAATACAGATTTTCCGCGTCAAAAAACGTGTTTTTACCTCTAATTTTATCAAAAAACACTGACTAGCCCTGGGCTGAAAAAAAAATCCTGTGCACACCACTGGTCTAAGCTGCTGCATAGTATTTAGTACTCAATATTTGGTTTTTATATGTGATATTTTTTTCAGAAAGTGCCGACGGCAAATAAAAAAAAAAAAGGGCTAATTAAAACCCTTAAAAAATTTTTACACATTTATTTAGTCATATAATAATAATAAAATCTTTGTGGTCAATGTAAAGTTTTCATCTATAAAAGATAAAAAAAGTGCTTTGCCTTTACTTTATCACCGTCGTTGTACCTAACCATATTATTCCACTCGATCGTAAACACCTGGACCGTCGGCGGTTAATGCGGTCTAAAGTTGACAGTAGTTGCAAACGTTCTAAAAGATACATCGATTCTAAAATTATTGCTTTATATTATATTTTAAAAAGACCTATGATTTATGCTAACGAGCAAATTGATTTTCTATTTTTTTTTGCAGAACAAAAGTAGTCATTTTCTTTTTCATTAAAAGTTATTAAGTCAGGTATTATATTTACTGCTGTAACTAAGAATTTTTTTGTTGCTTTTATTAGTTTAAATCTATAAAGCAGACGATAATGCCATGCTATGTTTACAATATTTGCGCAATAGAAAAATATTATAAGTATGTATTTTATACTTTGTACACTTTTTACCGCTGAAAAAAAAAATAAGCTATAACCATTGTTTGTTTTTTTTCTATAACTGTGACACTGCCAGAATAACGATAGATAAGTATTAGTTATAAAAAGCTTCTTTTAACTTTTTATAGTATCTTTTTTACATTTGTTGTAAGCATCTTTCTAGCTTAAAAATTACTCTTGTTTCCTTTTTATAACTTAGAAATCCATACCCTTTTTCATAAAAAACTGTTTTACATTTTTTTAAAAATCTCTCATTACGATTTTTTTTCGGGTAATTATATCCTCTTTCGTTATTACTTTTTTTTCATTGTATTGATATGATGCAATTTTTTTATATGACTATATTTTAGAGTTATGAAAAAAAAGGTAAACACAGAGTACAAAAGAAAACTACGGTCAACAGGAACTTTAAAAATAAACACCCCGTTGTTAATATAATACTGTTGATGAATTGCTTGCAATATTTTACAGATTAGCTAATTATAACGCCCTTAAAAAATATTTAAATGCCACTGATTATTGGCACCGCTACATAAAGGCACAAAAGTCAAAAAAATACACCACGTCGTGAACCAGCTCATTAACTCGTTAATACATTTTCTTGTGATTATTATTGTTAAACTCCTTTTATGGCGTTCTAACGGTATTCTACATATAGAAGACTGTCAAAAGGTAATTATACATGTATGTAAAAAAGCGCAACAAAAGTACATAACGCAATTTTCTAATACTCACAACATAATAAAGTATTTTTTTCTATTTATTAATGTATTGTAAAAACTTGTACTTATTTAACTTCAAAAGCAATAAAAATTACTTAATATAATACAGAAGGGATAAGTAAAATCTCACAATGCAAAGTTATACTGATAAAAGTAATAGTAATTTTTGCTTCTAGAAGTTACAAAAAAGTAGGTCAGTAAGTTATTTTTTTTTTACTTTGTACCGTAGCAATGCTATATATTTCTATACCATTCTATTTTGTTTCTACTATTTAAATCCTCTATAGAAAAAGAATACAGCTATGTATATATTTAGCCGTGTCAGATAATCCAACAGCCAAGTGCACTTACTGGCGCCAAGTACCATATTGGACCACTTATATATGCATAAGTTGAGGTAAACTGGTACTTGGCGTTAATAAGTGTCATTTGGCTAATTGCCACATGAACGGCTACATATATACGCAACAAAGCCTAATTCAATGATAAAAAAAACAATAGAATGGTAAATGGTATATTTGTGCATTTTATGCACAGATAAATGTTAAATATTTAGCTTGTCTTAGTTTAAACATAGCTAATCTTAGTTCGTAGTTGATAAAATGTTTTTTTTGCTATACCAAAAAAACATTAATAAATTTAAATGCATTTTCAACGCCGCACTTATATGTTTTTTTATAAAGATTTCATTGATTAATAATTTTTATTATGAACATGAATACATATTCACCTGTAGGGATACTAATACTAGATTCTAACTGCTAAAACACAGCTTATTAAAGACATCCATATGATGTATCAACGACAAGTATATTTAACGTAAAAGTTTACTTTGTGTTTAGATGCACGTACAAATGTTTTTTCTAGCATTTAAACCTGTTACAAGACAGAATTTTACATTCTCGCTAAATAGCATATATCGTCCTTGTAGAAAATATCGTTTAAATTGGCGTACCGTATTTTTGTTATGCTTTTTAAGTCAACTTTTTTACAACTTTTTTGCATTTTTTTGATCTTAAATAACTAATGACCAAAAAATGCGCTTTACAATCTATCTATTTATATTAACTAAAAATTGATTTATATATATGCATTATGTACTAATTTTATTATTTTTTTTAAATCGTTGATTTAAATCATGCAAAATATACAGCAATTTTAAAAAAAAAATCTGCATGCAAATCACAAGTATTTGGCTTATTTTTTTTTACATGATAGAAAGCAATTAAATATTTTGGATAAAAACCATGCGCGTCAGCAGAATTTTTATACCTGCAGGTGCAAAAAAAAAACTTTAATCTAAATTTTTGTTTTGTTGTAATGTTGTACAAAACTTTTGCGGTTATTTGACTTATTTTATTTTTTGAACTTTTTTTTTTGTATCCAGAGGGCCAAAAACTATAATACCCTCTTGATCATGCGCACAAAATTGTATAGAGGGTAAATGCCAAACTTGTTTACACTTTCTGCAGAATTTGTATATATACAATATATATATATAATTTATCAGCGTACAAGCCCTTTGTATTGCCTGTTTGTTTTGTCTTGTTTGCTTCCTCATAGTTAAATGCAACTGCTGAATTTTTCTTTTAAATTCGCTATAAACT
>JAQFYM010006626.1:0-11451 GCA_034694785.1 Agrenia bidenticulata
CGTCGCTCTGATTGGTTTTTTTCATATTTATTGGTTTATATTTGATTGGCCAAAAAAGGAAAAGGAGAATAAAGTTGATCGGTTTTCAGAAAACCAATAGTAGAAAAGTAAAAGCTATATAAGAAAAGCTGAAATAAATAAATAGCTCATTTGAAAAGTCACTTCGTAAACACAAATCCACTATTACCGATAAGCTAGCCATATCCAACAAGTCGTTTTCTGATCTTTATTTTTCTTCAAAATAAATAAAAAAATAAAAGTTAAAAGCGAACCAAAAAGTGCGCATGTATTTGCAATATTTGTATTCATAAATAATGCAAGATATGCAGATCATTTACGTTCAGGGAAAGCAAACAACAATGTTTATTGTGCTTTGAGCGTGTTTCTTACAAAAAATACATTTTTCAACATACGATATTTTGAATTTAATAAATTCTTTGTAAAATACAAAAATTACTACTTACATAATTTTTCTAGATATAAACATATTTTTTTCGTATTTACAATGTTTATATTGACGTAATGTAACTTTTCAGTGCAAAAGCATTTTCATGCCGCTTAAAAAAATTGAATCGCCTAATTTCTAAATCATGCATCCAATATGGGTTTTAAGTATATTTAAACAAAGCCTGAACGCTTTTTATATGAATTTTGTATTTTAATTTTCAATTTTAAAAAATTATAAGGCAAATTGGGTTATACTTACAAAATAAAACAGTCATTTGTAATTTATTGTATTAATATCTAAGTTTTATACAATTTTTGCTGCATTTTGCTTGTTTTTTTATAGTTATTTACAGCAAAAAATAGCATAATATAATACAGAATTGTCAAACCATCTTTAATAACAATAAAATGTTTGGGAATATTCTTTCTATGCAAAAAGAAATAAATCAAATTTACATGGTCAGCGAAACATCTCTTTTTTTGTGGGAAGGGGGTCCTATATTTAGGGGTTCTTATATTTGAAAGATCTTATATGCGAGTAAAAACGAACAAAATCGTTTTAGAAAACTCACTTATATTTTGGTAAAAAAGTTCTTCTATAAGGTAAAACGGTGGGTATTGTATATGTAATGTTGCTTTGTAAGATATTGACAAACAAATCCATTTGCAAGAAAATGGTTTTAAACGGTTTATAAATTCTCACTGTGTATAAGACGGTATAATTTGAGCAACTTAGTGCAAAATGTTTGATCATGCTGCTCTTGTATTTAATAATTCTTAAAGTAAATTTAGTTCATACTGTATTGAATCTCTGGGTAACTTTGTATATACCTTTTTATACAAAATATTAGTTACATGAATCTGTTTTGGGCAGTGCAGGCTATTCCAGAGATCTTTTGTTTCTTTCCTTTACCGGCTCTCTTATTTTAAGCTTAAAACAACAACAGGGTTTTAGGTATTTATCTTACAATATCTGCAAGCTTTTATAAAAGGTGTAGTTGTCCCGTTGTTTGTAGTCGGGTTTAAGTAGTTGATTGTTGTGGTCTTTTTCCGTTTAACTAAGATCTTGTGCCATTGAGAAAATTTTTGCTTATATATTCTATAATCTGTTTTTGGCCTGTTATATGATAATATCTGATTTTGGCCGTTTTATTTATTACTGTAAGTCTCTTTTTAACAGCTGTGCCTAATTTTTTAAAAATATCTCATCGAACTTATGGGTTTGTTATGCCTTATTTGGAACTTTAGAGTATGATAAGATCCTTACATAATATTTAACTTTCTGTATATAATCACTAATATAATATAGAGTTTTGCTGCTTTTATTTATCGGATTCTATATGAAATTGGTGTCACTTGTTGCACGATAGTAGTTGCTAAGTAAAATATCAGTCGTTTTTTTAAAGTGTTACACACGATGAAAGGTAAATGATAGTAGGTGTATACCTTTTTAATTTGCAGACAAGCATCTGTATCTTTTTAGGCATAATTTGCACATTATGGTAACACATCAATAGATTAGAACGAGTCATAATTCATTTTTGATAATTTAAATTTTTTCTTTTGGATTTTACCATTCGTCCTAGGTATTGGTATACCAAATATTAATTGACTTGTAGTTTTTTATGCGCTGTTTTTCTTCTGTCGACTAAATGCGGTGCTCCCCTGGCCCTACTCCTTTTATAAGGAAATTGTCGAATATTGACTTTAATGCGTCTGGTCGAGATATATATATGATTCCAGAACGCAAATGAGTATCGGCGGACACATTTGTATGTGAATAGCTAGGCTTGATATTTTGATACTTCGTTTGAATGGAGTTGGAATATTATTTTTAATGTCTTGTTTATTCATCTCTGTATAGGGGTACATAATATAATTGCAAAAGGTTGTAGTTTTTTATCAAAAACATGTGTTTACACACCTAGTCTTATTAAACTTTTAAGTTACATAAAATATGATAGTTTTATTATTTAACAAATACGATTTACCAAACTGTGAAAGTAAATTTGGTCTATAATTCTCATACTTTATTTATATTAATAGTAATTTTTATATCATAATAGATCTGAAAATGTTTTGCACTTTAATTTCATAGATTTTTTTAAGATGCTTTAAATGAACGCTGTAAATAACAAAAAGACACTTTTCGCTGTTTATTCTTTTTATCAAAACTTCCTGTTGTTTTAAGAAAATATGTTTTTGCGGATAGGTAAATTTCATGCAGTATTAAAGTAATCTTGACGCCGATAGCAAAATTCTTACGCAGATTATTTTTACGTTAGTATTTTTTTCTGCTACTATTAGAACTCATTTTTACGATGTTCAAATTTATAAATGAAAAGTGTACCTGATAGTATATTTTCTTTACTTATTTTTTTTTATGTTTTTAATAATAAACAGTCTGCGGTAAAATCGTATATCAAAGAAGAACCTAACTTTTTAAAAGTGGAAAGTTTTCATACAAAAATGATAAATTTTGTAACAATCATTAAATAAAAAATTTAATAGAGAAAGTTAAACAGTTTTAAAAATTTTGTAAATTCTAAACGTTGGTTACCCATCAACTTTGAATTTACTATCTGCCATATAATCACTGCGCCAACTTTTACTTTTCTAGAAAAAAAACCGTCCCTATAGTCCAAGGACGGATTTACATTTAAGGGGCCCGAACCACTTTTTTTGGTGATGGTTTTTTTTTATAACTTTAATTTTTTTAGGTGGTAGGCAGTGATAAAACTAAATAAGAATTAATTGTATGCTGCTATCAAAATTGCTGTAAAAGTGTAGTTGAGAGGCAGAAAAAGAAGTTATATTTTTCGGCGTATATGTATTATAATTTCTAAATGTAAAAAAACATAAAATTTACAGTGGTATAAATAGAATTGTACTGTTTTTACTCGCAGCGCGAGTTGAAGACTATGATTGAAAAGAATTTAGGTTGAAGGTTAGTTAAGAAGATTATGTATAAAATTGGCATAATTATTTGGCTTATTAGTTACATTTTTGTTTTCACTAAACATATATCTAACACAATTAATTTCAAAGTTTTATTTTATGATGCACACAAATTGATATTATAATGTACAAAAAATTATATTTATAACATCTTTTTAATGAGGCAGTAAACGAACCACATAATTTTTGTGTAAAAGATTTTTGCATCTGCTACTTTAAAAGGTACAAAAAGAACAAATACATAGTAATCCTATTTTTAAAGTAAACATTTAGTACCATAAAACTAAAAAAAAACAAGCTAAGATAGAATTACAATAAACACGTATTTTTTTTCATACATGGCTATTAGAAAGAGGTGGTGCACAAAAAAAGTATATTCAAATACCAAATACCATAAACAAATATTTCTTTTTCAAATAAGTGGTTCTATCACAGAAAAAAATTCAACATAAACATTCTAGTTTTTACGGTTGATACTTGTATATTGCAAAGAGGATACCTCAGCTTTTACATAGTTATGGTATGCAATATATGCTCTTAAACCCCAATTTACAATACGATAAGTATAGATCTATCTGTAAACAAGTTATGGATGTATTTGTAAAAAATAGCTGCAAAAAATATTACAGCTTATCTATGGTTTTTTAGTCAGGACAATAACAATCAGTTTTTTTACTGTGATAACCCGGCAAATGATTAAAAAAAATTATATAGATTAGTAATAAAATTATTATTGCTACAGTATGTACGGCAATTATTTTAAGTCTTGGATAAAATTATTTACCGAAAGATGCCGAAAAATCGTCTTATAAAAGAATCTCGCAAATTTGTCTATAAGATTTAAGGTAATTTGGCATATTAAAGTTGCTAAAAAAATTCATGAAATTCTATGCTTGTAAATTAATATTTATTTTACAATCTCAGCATTCGATTGTACTTTTTTAAACATAGGTTACTTTATTTTGTTTTTTTGTAAAAGAAAAAAAATTTGACACAAATAATTTTTGGCAGCCCTCTAAGCCGGAGGCCCAAGGGTCATGCCCACAGTGCCCTTATTGCATCCGTCTCTGCTGCAGTCATAAAAAACCATTTATCTGCTTATTAATTGTTGCGGTTCTTGCCCGATACCCGTGCCATGCCTGATACCAACTATATTTAACAATACTAAGGGGGAGGTAAAAATATATATAAAGTATAATAGCAGTATGTATAACTAGTACGTTAAATGTGTTTTTAGGTCTAAAAATATTGTCATTTTTTGATTTCTAATTGTAAAAATTTTTTTTCTAAGAAAAATCTACTATCATGAATTGAGTTGTCCAAAAACATTAAAATGTGTTTTTGTAGCAATTACGATTTTATATCATAATGAGTGTAATTTTACCATGTTTCTAGCCTATGGTATCAGGCATGGTACGGGTATCAAGCATGGTGCGCGACATTATCAGTAAAAAAAAGTTGTTTTTTTTCTGATTTTTTTAAAAAACATATTGATTACTTCTGCAACGCCCAACTGTAAACCCAGTTTTATTTACAGTAGTAAAAAGCAAATATTAGTAAAAAAATCGTTTTTTTAGTGCGTCTTGCCTGCTTGTTATTGCTTTTTGTAACATAAGAATACGGTTTGCGGCATACTTTTATATATGGTTTGTAACTTAGCTCTGTATAACCAAAAACCTTTTAGGCACAACATGATTTTTATCCCTCGACTTTTTATAAATACCTACTAACAAGCTGACCGGCAAGGCTATGTAAAGTCAATACAATGCATAAAACTGCCTTTGACATACAAACTTGCATGTGCGCTTTTAAAATAGCATGTAATATACTTATTAACCATCGTAATTATCGAACTTTGCTGCAAAGAAAAAAATATTTATAGTATGCATCAGCGACGGTTTCACGGTTTTATTATACGTAGGTTTAGGCCAAGTGTCTAATCTATAAGTTTTCCGACAAAATCTTTACTTAAAATTTTTTTTTAAAAAAAAAAAAAAATTTGAAGAGTCTGATGCTTTGCAAAAAAAAGTATTGTAAAAAGGCTCTTGCTTAATCAGGTTGATTTTTTTAAATTGGCCAGGGGTACCAGCCTTCTTTCTTAAAGACGACTATAGAATGCAATAAAATCAAGTTTTTTATATAAAGTAACTAAGCGTTATGCATTTAAATGTATACGAACGTTGATTAATCGACAACGCAAAGGGCCATATAAAATTGCGTTTTTATTACTTCCCAGTCAGATTACATTTATAAAAATTTTCAATATGAACATTATAATTATTCCTTGATTTAAAGAAAAAACAGTACTACTGTGTTAAAATACTGTACCTAGCAATTTATAAACAAATATATTAAAATATATGTTTTATCATACAAAATATATTCAGATAAAAAAATATAAAAAAGATGCACATCATGATGCAACTTTAAAGCAATCATCTTATCCGTTGTACGTTACAGCTAGGTATTTTTGTGCACAAACTCAGTAAAAATAGAAAAAAATACGTGAATCCGTGACAGCCTGTATACAATGAATATAAACGAAAGTTTTATGCGTATTACTACACTCGCAAAATATAAGGTATTTGCGCGGATCATATATTTTATCTATATCCCTTTACTTGACATAACTGCTAATTACGCTTCTGGTTCAATTTGTTTATGAAAGATAATATTAGACGCAAAACATGTAAAGGAAAACAAAATACGACAGCGCAAGGCAGCGTAAAACAGCTGTTTACTGTTTTTACATACAGTGTTTTTTATTCTTAATAGTAGTTTAAAGCGTTACAGTAAAAAGTCTAGCATTCTATGCCTAAGTTTTTGATATCGTATACATGTATTTCTATACACGCCAAATTGCAAAATCGTTGTTTTTAACCCTATATTTATGTGTTTTTATGCAAAAAAAAAAATAACAAAATATATGTACATCAGAAAAAATGTATAATAAAATATTTGAATATTATTGGTTTTTTATAAAATTCTGTCTTTAGGAATTTAAGTTTTTTTAAAGCCAATTTATTAAAAATTGTTGATTAAAAAAAATACTTTTCTATGCGATTTTTTTGTTTGTAGTAACCAGATATGTCAATATTTGGGCACAACTATATACAACAAAAACAGAAATTTACTGTAATAAATTTTTAAAACATAAATTAAATATTTCATAAAAAAAAATAAGATTCATTTTTTGTTGTTTTTTGTATGAAAAATCATATTAAATAGATAAAGCTTCGTACGTGTGTTTACGAATGCTTAAATTTGCATGTGTTTTGTGTGTAAATCTTTATCTTCAATTTTCAACCTGGATTTATGTAAATTTAAGCAGTAAATATTAGATTTTGTTGTTTTTATGTTGTGTAAAAAACCACAATATCTTTTTTGTTCCAATCGTTGGGTTATCGCTCGCATTCTTTTTTTTTGGTGTCTTGGTAGACTAGGGTTAACAAGAAATTTTGTTTTTTTTTTGTTTCATCAAGATGATACCTTTTAAATATAATTTAAATGTATATATGTGTTTTGCATTTCATATAATCAAGCAATGGTTTGTATTTTTAAAATATAGTCTTTTTACAAAAAAAATTAAAAAATTAAAAGCTTTAACGTTGCTTAAATGGATGGTTAATTGTCTATTATAAAGAAATCGCCTGTGACATCTACAATTTGTATAAGTAATACTTTTTTTGTTTCTACAAGAAATCTTTTTATTATTTTTTGTCACGTTGCCGTATAACGACACTACTAGGTCTTGTAAAACGTAGTGTAATAATTGTCTGTTGTAGATCCTGTATTTATAAGCCGGCAATTTCAACAAAAAAAATCAGGTGATTCTGTTATCTCTAAATATTTAAAATAGTGCAAGATGGCTGTACAGCTTTCATTAATTTCTACTTCATAACAATTCAAGACAAAACAAATAATTCATATTTTGCATAATTTGGATACTTGATATTTTTTAATCCTTGTAAATGAACATGATTTTACCCAAAGAATATAAAGACGGGTTCAAAACCGATTTCGGTTATCCAGAATAAGGGCGGATTAGTGCGCGCAGCTGTTCGACGCAAAAAGAAACCCATAGAAAAATTTACTTTTTTTTTCTATTTTACATTTTTGTATATAAGGAATTTCGCCCTTCAAGCCCAAAGTTTTCTTTTTATTGTATCAAAATATTATGATACACTGTGTAATATATCAACGACTGATAAAGTAAAAAATAAACGTTAACGGTGATTTAAAACACAAAAAAAAATTGCACGTCGTTGTTGTCTTTTTACTCAAGCAATTCACGCTGCACACTACATTACTTTTCTATAGCCTTGCTCGTTGTATTTTACTTTTAAGGTTAAAAGCTTTTACTGACTTCTATAATTTTTTCAAAAGTGTTTTTGAATTATCAAAAACATATGCAAAAATATTTTGTTTGCTTCAAACGTTATCAAAGTAGGTTAGAATAAATTATTAACTTTTAAAATATTTGTTAAACAAAATTTACCATGAAAAAGGAATAAACACTAAAAAACATATATAAAAAGTAAAATACTTTTTTATTAATTTTTTGACATTCGTTCCTGTTTTTTTTTTTGCGAAATCTCACATCTTTTGTAATTTTATATAAGGGTAATATTTGTATCTGTATAATAAGATAAAAAAATTGCATTTGCTACTAATACATCGTTACACGTATTTTTATTTTTTTATTCTTAAACGAGCATGTGAGGTTTGGTACCAGTAGCATTGGGAATTTCTAGGAAGTAAAATCATCCATAAAATATACATTATTGGAATAGTATCACTATATAACGCAAAAGGACGTTTTGTGCATGAAAAACTTCTCGTTAGTTCCTTGGCTTATTTTAATGCTATGTTTCAATGAGTTTCAATGCTCAAAGTTAAAAAATCTATTAAGCCTTTTTAGGTCGAAATCTATATATTGATATAATTTTTGTATATGCTAGTATATTATATACGTTCTTACATTACTTTCCGATCGTGGTAAATTTTATATACCTAAATTGCCTTGGTTTTTTACATTGCATAAGTTTATTAAGCAAAAGCGGCAAATTTTCTCTATAGAATATCACATTCAAAATGCGATTACTAAACAGCCCGTTTTATTTACTTTTGGCAATGTAAAAAGCAATACACTTCCGTTCTGCAGTTATTTATATAAGCTAGGCATAGTCTATATATCCAAATAGTTACAGTCTAAACATATAAATATATTCCTGAAACAAGAAAAACTTGTTTAAAACGTATTAATTCTTGTTTTGTAAAGCACTGGTATTAAGTTTTGCTTTGTCGTTTGAGATATATACTTTATAATATGTGCATTATACATTTATACTTTTTAGTCGTTTTTATCAATATATTTTTAGCGTAATTTTAGCTTTGGATTTGCTCAATAATAACACGTAACCTATAAAAACAACGTAAAAAGAGTTTTTATTCATTTGACAATGTTTTGACGTTGTTTGTCTTTTGCTGATCATCATGTGCTACTTTTCTCTTAATTGAAATAGTTTGTCTGCATTCTCTATATTTGTAAAAATAAGTATTCTTTTTAATTTTTTTATAAAGAAATACATTGATTGGAACAATAAGATTAAGAACGGTATAAATATTTTATTCGTCAGAAATGGGTTACTAATTTAAAAATTTGTATTGCAGGGGAAAACAGAGTGGCCGGAAATTTAATTTATTATTTATTGTATAAAAAAATGTAAATCTAAAATAAGTTGCAGGTTTTAGTAAATAAAAGGATAAATACAATACTTAAAAAGCTAAAAGCCGTTTGATAAACTCGATAATTCTATTCTTCAAGATAGTGCGTTAATGAGATAAAATTTCTGGCATACAAAAAATTCCTGTACAAATTCTACCACTTTCATTTTTATTTCGAATTTTGCAGGTCTGATAGTTAGGATTACACAACTATACCGCTATAACTATTTCAAAAATTATTTATTTTATTAAATTGGTTTAGTCTTGGTTTTTGTTTATACGCCTTAGTAATTGTTTGCAATTTATGCATACATAACCACAAAATAAATTAAAATTTTTTCGTCTCATTTGCGTAGAAAAAAAAAAAGGTTTTTTTTTCAAATATTATCATGTGCAGATAAACACTCAAGACATAGCATCATTGGCGTAGCTAAGCAAAAAAAACAAGGTAGGCTTCAATTTTTTTATCGAATAAATATGAATATTTAAAGTTTACATAAAAAAAAAAAAAACTTAAAGAATTTAAATTAAATTTAAATGTCACCCTAGTATGTGTTTTTATATAAACCGGTTCTAAATTTGGACCCTCCTCTATATTTAGGGCGCAAATTTTTTTAGGGGGATGCTGCGGCTAGGTTTTAAAAACCCCGAACCCGATGTTTTACGCTAAAAAAAAATTAAGTAATCCCCGGGGCCTCGAAAAACCCGGGCCTAGGTAAGGCAGAATACAGCATTTATTTTGTGTATATGGTATAAAACCCTCTTTGATAATAATGGGAATAATTATGCAGACAAAAAAAACGCCAACAAAAAACCAAAGAATTGTACTGTCCACAAAAAAAAAGCTTATGTTAAATTAACACTCTTTACTACAACAAAAAACAATTTGTGCAATCGGCTACCCTATTTTTTATAACTTGATTCCAGAAGAACAATAAATTGGTTATGTACTGTTTTTGGTAATCATATAAATCGGTACAAGCATTTTTTATTGAAGCGTACTTTATCTAAATTACATAAGAAAGGTATACAACTAAAAAATGTCTCGGTCATGGACGTAATACATTTTTTATGTAATTTATAATTTTTTTCTTTTTCTAATCCGCTTTTTGATTTTTTTTTTCTATATCAAAAAACACAGCCTTGCGTGTGCGATGAATTCTGAGTATGCATAATACTTGTATGCATTTTAAAAATAATTAATTTTAAATTGATGCAGGCATACACAAATAGTGGATATAAATATTTGAGTAAATATAAAATGCATAATGCGTACCATGCTATTAATGCAGAAATCTATACTGCATTACAACCAAAATAAAATTTACCTAAATCTGTTTTTTTATTTCATGTTTCTTTTTTTGTGTTTATAAAGTTTTATTGTAAGCACGGTAAAACTGCAAACTTCCGGGCAATAAATTTTTCGGGTCATAATATCACGACGAACGGCCGTTAAAATTTTTTTTAGTTACTGTTAATTCTTTAAACGCTTATCGATGATAGTCCGACTTTTAGTTTTACGACAGATTTTTTTTTGTAAGATTTGTCCTTTTGATATTATATTCGACATTTAAAATACCAATAGCATTTTTTATATTGATAAATAGTTAAAGTAGAAAAAAAGGGTATGAAAATTGTTGAATTTATTGTAAAATATACCTTTAAAAAAACTTTTTATGTTTACAATATATTCAACTGTGTAAAATCATAAAATTTAAGCATAGTACATGCAAGTGCAATACGATAGATAAATGGTATGTAAATGATGAATATTTTTGTACTTTGTCTCATTTTTTTTTAGCTTATACGTTTTTATTAGACAAAAACCTGACCAAACACTAGGTTATATCATAAAAATTTTAAAGACTCGATTCTAGCCTTGGCAGGTATGTACCAACATAATGTCGAGAATTATAAAGTTACTGTAAGTACAAAAAATATGTTTTTTGGCGCAAAATAAGAACTACGCATAAATTAAGGTGTACAATCACGTGTAACGCGTATTATATGTAAAACCTGACAACGTTATAAACAACGTAGTTTTAGAATGAGCTGTAGAGGCTGTTTAATACTAATCTGTCAAGTCAAAATTTAAACAGTAAAAATCCTTGTGTTGAAACGTTTAAAACTGTATATTGCAACTAAAAAACAAAAATTAGGTATAAGCCGCAAAGAAACCGGATAGTTATACACAATGTTTTTTGCGATAATTCAAGATCTGTGCATTTATAGAATACCTTGATACAATACCATATTATCCAACTAGTGTTGCTTGGATGTTTACATAAGTGCAAAATAATTGAACAATTCATTTTTGAA
>JAQFYM010006627.1:0-11451 GCA_034694785.1 Agrenia bidenticulata
TTATTGCTATTTTAAAGATGTCTTATATTTTTTACAATCCAAAAATAAAGGACCCATCTGATAATGAATCTACGGTATGAAACTGAAAATCCTATAGCTCTTTTTTTATGCAATCTGTTTCAATTTTTTATCAGTCTTTGTAGATCAGGCGTAAATCATTATACATTTTACTTATATACTAATCAATACGATAAAACATTTTTAGTGATTCTACGTATATAATTCTTTTATTACAAAACTATTTTTAAAAGTTTTGTTTGCAAATTTAAATCATGTATAAGTTTTTGGATAAAGCAAAGTGCTTTTTTTGTATTTTTAAGAAGGCATTTACAACGCGATTGCTTTTTGTAAAAATATTTGTTTTTTAAAATATATAATTTAATTATCTCTATAAAAAACTTTTTTTATGTCAATCTAAATACTAAATACTTAAATCGAATTTTGTATTTTGACTTTCTGACAGGTTTAATGCATGCAAAACATGTTCTCGATGTGGAACAAGATTTTACTGCTCAAATGGTTTGTATAGGCTTTTTTTGCGTTCTACGAACAATTGTAAGATATCAATTCTTTTTTTTACAATCTATAAATTGTGCTTCGTTTTGTAAACGAGGGCATTTGTGTATTATACCTTAATAATATTTTGTAGTGTTAGATCATACCCTGTAAAAATATTCTTATTCATTCTGAATTTGTTTCTTTACAATCTAAAAATAACTTCGTGTCTTTTTTGGCTTTAATCTAAATCTTCACACTTAGATTTGTTTTGGTTCTAGCTTCATGACAATCATATTTTTCTAAGTAACTCAATGCCATAATTAAATAGTGGTAGTGAAAAATATTTAGGTTTTCTTTGTTGACTTCATCTTTGGAGTCGTATGAATACCTCGATGTAAAAAACGGTTTAAATTTCTAGTCAATCGTTGTAAGTGTGTTGGTAATGGTATGTTAGATCTTTATTTACTTTTTTGATATATTACGATGAAATACTGCAACCTACTATATTCCTGGTACAAAAACTTTATATTTAAAGCGTGCGTTCAATGTAATATCTCTACTTACACTGCTTTCTTTTTTGGTCGAAACAAGTTTCCTTGTTAGTCAGCATTTCTTCTGCTGTAATTTCCAATGTATTTTATTTACCATAGAACATTTTTGACACATACTTGTATCAAGTTTTTTTTTGGCCATGACACCCATATGTTATAAAAATTTAAGGCTTTAAACATATAAGTGTCAAGGCAAAATGGTGTAAGACACATGTTTGTGTTAAAATATATTTTTTTATGACACATACAGGGTGTCCGTTTGGTAACGCAATAGCAATTGTTTAATATCCCTTTAATAAACAAGCAAAAATAAATTTAAAATGTTAAATGAAAAAAGAAAAAAACAAGGTTTATTTTATTTTGCGGATACAGAACGCATTTTTTTTATGAAAAAAATGCTTTTCTGTTTTATTTGTGCGAATATATTTTTAGAAAACAAGATGAACTGCAAATTAAAGTATAAAAGCAAAAAATAATTTTATTTAAAGATTAAAAAATACATCAAATATAATTACCGATTTTTTTGTTAATAAGAGATAATAATATTTATAATATAAATTTTCTTTTATATTTTAAAACTACATCCATATTAAATGCAAATCTAACACAAGCAGAAAGGCTCAAATTTGTTTATATTATAAGAAACTGTTTGCGTAAGAGCATATGTAAAGAGTTGCATTAGACTACTTTATTTCATGGCTCAATAGCTGTAAGTACAGTTCGGAAAATACTAGTTACATTTCAATCAACTTGGCGTGTTCAAATGCCCAAAAATCTGGTAGACCTTTAATTTAAAAAGATGCAGAAGCAACAAACACTATATCACAAACCCTTGCAAGATATCCATAATTTTCAGTTCGTAAACTTGTTTTTTCAACCGGCATATAAAAGCCTACGACTCAAAAAGTATAAAAATTGCAGTACTCTACAGCATATAAGCCAAACATTGTTCAGCGACTGTTGCAAAATGATCCATGCAGCAGATATGTTGCGTGTATGGGTAACGAATATTTAGCAGCCGGTGCATTTTATTTTAAAAAAATGTTGTTTTTCTGACGAGTGCCTTTTTCAATTATTACAAGTTCTGTAAATAAGCAGAATAGCCGGATGTTGGCGACAAAACCCCACACTGGATAGAAATGCCTATGCAGGCTAGCCTCTTAGAGTAATGGTGTTGTGGAACAACTTGAAAACCGGCTCATTGGGCTATTTTTACTTAATGAGAAAATAACAGCGACTATTTATACCAATATTCTCGAAACTTACGTTGTTTTAAATGACAATGATTTTCTGAATTTTGCTATTTTTATGTTAGCAAGATGGCGCACCAGCACACTTTGCTCGACGTGCCAGAATTTATTTAAATGCAAAAATGCAGGGTAAATGAATTGGCCGTGGAGGTCGAGTAAATTAGCCAGCAAAATCGTCTGATATTGTACATAAAGACTATGTTATATAGGAACATATTAAATAGCAGGTATACACTACAAGAATTAATATCGAGCGAAGAATAAAAAGAGAAAATAACAATAATATGTTACATAATTCTATTGAAAATAGTACAAAATGCTGTTGATAATTTTTCACAACGAACACTGCTTTGTAATAAAAACAATGGAACGAGTTTTGAGCATTTGTTTTGAATAAAGAATTAAAATTGAAATAATTATTAAGATTTTTGCTATTGTTTATTTGTTATTATTCTAATTAAAATAAAAATAATTAAAAAAAATAAAAAATATTTTTTATATCTTTAAATTACCTTAATTTTTTTTGTACTTTAATTTGCATTGTATCCTTTTTCCAGTAAAAATATTAAAAAAAATTTAACAGAATATCTTTATTTTTCAT
Organism: Agrenia bidenticulata; assembly: GCA_034694785.1. Taxonomy (NCBI): domain Eukaryota; kingdom Metazoa; phylum Arthropoda; class Collembola; order Entomobryomorpha; family Isotomidae; genus Agrenia; species Agrenia bidenticulata. The sequence goes on from JAQFYM010006627.1 coordinate 2,901, forward strand.
AATCAAATGCTTTTGTATGTTTAATATAAAACAAACCTTTTTTCTATTTTTTCCTTTGCTATTTTTTCTTTCATTTAATTTTATTTGTTAATTCAGACTATAAAATAAATGGCAGTGCGTTACTTTCCGAACACCCTGTATATGTGTCATCTAATAAAAGGATTGTCAAATTTATGTGTCAAGGCCAAAAGTATGTTGAAACATATAGGTTGTATACTATAAATTAGCTTGGCACATGATCTTGACGTTTCTGCTTTATGTTAAGGTATTTTTTCAAAATTGTAACATTAGAATGTAAAAAAATGTTTTCTCAAACAGGTTACAGCATTAAAAGTTAAGTTACTATATTTTTCTCATTTCTATTACTCATATACATAAGATTACCCGAGTTTTACTTAATTTCAAATTTTTCATTCGCCGAATATCTCACAGCTTGCACATTATGCACCGACTTAGAGCGTGTCCACTTTTTTGTTCAATTTCAGATCCATACCCTATCGGATATAAAATGCAAACAATATTCTTTTACTCCATGAGGGGTTTTCTTTTAATATTCACTTTTTATTCTATCGTAGAAAAAAATTCTATGATAGGGGTATTTAAAAATATAAAAACAAAAATTGGGTCGGCTCATGACATATAACTGATGTTAAAACCCAAAAGAGTATTTAACCTATAGTTTTGTAATAGTTAACACGGGTAATTTTCCTACCTATAGGTTTTTTGGAAATTGTCAAAATAATAAATATTATATAATGAAAAATTATAAACTGGAAAATAAAAAAAATAACCCAAATTAACTCATAGAGCTAAACATGAAAAACTTTTTTTTTGTCTAAATGACGCAAATATGCGTCTTTTTAAACAAATGCAAGATATAACTAGATGATAAAAGTGAATATTTTAGAGTATAACAATATTTTTGTGCAATATAAATGTAATTGGGTTCATTTACAATCGTTGCAGGTAATTTAAACGCATTTTTGTTAAAAATTTTATTAATAAAAAAAAAAGTTTTGAAAAATTTCTAAAATCGAAAAGTTCAACTTTATAAATCGTTTTTTACTATTTTTAAAAAAACGCATGTTCGCGAAAATGTATCTCAACGAGTAAAATAAAATCTATAACAAAAATAATTTTTGGGTCTTAAAACTTTAAATGGTAAATTTTTATGAACCCAATAAGAAAAAAAAGTAAAAGTTGCATTAGAAAATACATTTGTACTGCCTTTATGTTGGTCCTTATATCTTTTTAAAACAGTTTTATCGTATCATTATGACTTGAAAAATATTAATCTTTTTTTATAGGAAGTAAAATTACATATAAAAAAACATATCAATAAGTAAACAAAAAATAAAGCTGCGGTATTATTAAATTATGAAAGCACAATAAAACTAAAAATTGTACAAATGCGTCATTGCAAAATAATTGCATTTTACATTGTATGAAACTAAAAATAAAAGTCAATAATGGTGAAAGCGCGTGGTATATTTTACCATAATATAATTACATATCAGTAGAAAAAACGGGTCAAATGGACATGTTCTATTTATTATCATGGTGTTTTTTATTAATCAACAAAAGGGATATAAAACCCATTAGGAGACTTTGTTTGAGAAATAATAATAATAGTGCAAAAAAAAAAACTTACATTGCATTACAACTTTATCATTTGCGATGTACATGTACGAAGATTACGACCATATAAATTCTGGTTTGGCTTTAGTCTTTTATACAACTGAGGATCTATTTGGTATAATAAAAACTTTTAGTGTTTATATAAAAAAAAACACCTAGGGAATAAGGGTTTGAAAATTGTTTAATAAAGAAATAAGTAACACTGAAAAAACACAGTACAAAATCCAATCAAATCGCGTAGAAGACAGATCTGGCTATTATACAAAGTTTGTTTGGTTTTTCGTGTGCCTTTTCCATGTTCTTGTCGTTTAAATGATTTGATTTACTTTAGATAATACGCGCTAAAAATTTGAAAGAGCTTTTGATCAGGCTCAGCTAATAAAAACCAGGAAGAAAAATTATCATTTCCTGGAAAAAATATATTGCTTTAGATTTTTTTTGTTTTAAAAATATATAGGTTTGAGCAAAATAAAATATTTTTGCGAAAAAAATATTTTTCAAAACATATATTATTTAGGTAGCAATATGGTTTTTTACAATAACACCATTGTCTAAAATTCTATATATAAAAAGTTAATATAGATAAAAGATTTTGCACATAGTAAATTATTTGCATATTTAGTTTTGCATGCATATCGAGACTTTTATTTTAAATTGTAGAATATTATGCGTTTGTTTTCTTTTTCTTGTTAAATTGTAAAATATATGTTATACCGTGGCGTAACCAGGGGGGAAGGGGGCAAATGCTTCCCCCCTTAGAAAAACTCACGCCTGATTTATAGGGGTATTTTTTCGGGGGCGTGTAAAACCCGTAAAATCATGCCTTTAAAAAATTTGTATTTTTTAAATTTTTTTAGAATTTGTTCGTACAAAATAAAAAACCATTTTTTTGTTGTTTTAGCTCATTTATTTTTTTTTGTTCTATCAAAAAACAATCCTGGTTACGCCCCTGATGTTATATATTCAATGCTTGTTTATAGTAACAAATATAGCTAAGTTGCATAAACAGAAACGACGTAACAGCAAGTAGTATGTTTTTTGCAGTCGAAAGTCATAATTTCTTATGAAAAACAAGATTGAATGGATTTTGTTATGTTTGAAGCATTTTATCGTTATCGTCTTATGTTATATTTAATCTTGGACATGCCATATATGGTTCGCATTTTGCAAAATATATTTATCAAAGGAAAATATGTCAATTTTTAAAATATATTTTTTGGATTAATATCTCTTTTTATGAAAATATATATGTATTACGTAAAAAAAAAATTTAAAAGGTTAAAGCTTGTATAAAGACACATGTATAAATTGTTATAATATGCTATGTAGCATTTTCGTACATAAGTATACTCACAAAAGATTTTTAAGCGTTAAACTATACTTTTTTGATTGCTTAATATCTGTTTTTTTGTATATTTTTACATACGGTAATGTGTAACAAGAAATTAGCAGGTCATTTTTGACATATTTTCTTTGGGTATATAAGCCATTATGTTTATTTTCAGGTAGATTTGTTTTTCACTTTTTTTGTGTAGAATCAAAGGACAAATCATATACTGAGTTCCGTTGCATAACGTCTTACATACGCTTTTTTTTTAACAATATTTTACAATTTCTATTTTTTCCAACAAACATTCTTATACTTATGACCGTATGATTTACTTCTATATAACGTGTCTTTTAACAAAAAAACGTGACTTCGTCTTCTGTGAGGCTAGACATAAATTTGCTAGCTAAAATGCTTGTGATCCATCATGCAATCCTAATTTAAATTAGTTTTTTTTATTTTCTTCATGTAATAATCTCAGTGTATGAAAAAAATTATCATTGTATGCTTATTACTCGCAAAAAAAAGCCTTTACATAATAGCGAATAGAACGTCTCATGTTGAAGGTTTATACAACGGAATAATAATTTGTGCTCTTTAAATCACGTCTTCTTCTAAACTTTTTTCTACCTAATAAGAAATTAAAAACGCTAATGCGTCGGTCTTTAGTATTTAAGTCATACCAGCTGCATTGTTTGTCACAGGCGTTTGTACTCCTATGTATCTGTAACTTTTTTTTTCATCTTTTTCGCACATTTCTAAATCCTTTTGCACTTCTGCATATTGTTTTTTTTTGCCGTTTATATTGTACGTTAGTATTTATACAAACAGAGCTTCTCTGTAATCTCTGTCTTAAAAAAAATTCCAATCTGCGCAAGTATAAACTTTGTATGTTCGTCTTTTTTTACTATAAAGGCGTCTTGTTTTTTATTCTAAGCACCTGCATTGCTTTTAAGTACCTGCATTTATATTTCTTTGTCCAAGTTTACTCTTTTGCAGCCGTTAACACAAAACCTCTTTTTTTTAAAAATATGAATTGTTGCAAACGACGATACTACGCTTTACTTTTAGTATTTTATGTAGCAATCAAAGTGTTATTGATCTTGCTCAATACCAATAGGATAATGTGAATTTACTTAGACGTTCAAAAAACTACTGTTCTTTAGCAGATCTATAAACTAGCATTACTTTAAATTTTGTAAAAGACTTATGGTCTTATTAGAAAAAAAAGATCTGTCACGCACCTAAAATAAAATGTTTATTTATGAACCATACGGTTCAGTGGCGTAACCAGGGGGGAAAGGGGGCAAATGCTCCCCCTATTAGAAAAACTCACGCCTGATTTAAGGGGGGACATTTTTTAGGGGCGTATAAAACCTCCAAAAAACATACTTTTGCGAAATTTGTATTTTCTTTAATTTTGGTTAGAATTTTTTCATATAAAATAAAAAAATATTTTTTTGTTGTTTTAGCTCATTTCTTGGTTTTTGCCCAATCAAAAAACAATTCTGGTAACGCCCCTGATACGGCTTACACGTTCTGTGCTCTGTGCTGGATTATTTTTCTCTGCTTTGGTATAAAATCCACTGTAATTTTTTTTTATGTTCTTGTAGCTTAAAAAAATTTTACTAAATTTACCATGCTCTCATCTGTCACCAAAATGCGCTTCTTTTATATGGTATTATTTATTTCTTTTATTTTGTAACAGAATCGTAGTACCGACTCCGTTACGTCACGAACTAGGTGTATAAATATGTTTTTCAGGCAACTAAAGCTGCAAACCGGATTGATTTATTTTGGCTCTGTGCCTTATGAACAGCCTTGCGTAAAATGCAATTTCTACAAATAGTTTACAGCGTCTTCTTGTCGTGTGACCTACTATATTGTATCACAAATTTTATTGTTACACCTTGACATAATATAAGATATTTAGATCATATTCCAGGAATTCAATCAAAGTTTGATTATTTCTACTTCATTCATATTTTTTTGCATACATATTGCAGTAGTAAAATTATGGTTTACTGAAATCTTATATAGTGTTATATATTAACACTTTTATACGCAAGTATTTTGGGTAAGTAATTATACATAGAATTCCAACATGTTAATTCAAAAACTTTAATATGTATCACTGAAAACTGCGCTTATATTTAAACATGCATCAGCATTTTTGAGTATATGCAAGGCGCTGTCTAGGTTAATACGCAGTCTTTTGCTACTCAGTTTACTGAATTAATACGCGAAACAATCCATTAGCTTAAAATTAAGCACCAAATATCTTAGAAGATAGTTTCTATAGTAAACTTTGCATAATAAACCCAGCAAAGATATTCTGCAAGACTAGGTCTTGATATTTTTGAAGATACAAAAAAACAGCATTAAATAGTATTTGGCATCCGCCGTTAAATCTTTGGTTCACCCGTTTAGTTTTATAGATACATACGTGCTATCATGTAATGGTTCTTACAAAAACTACATACTTGTGACAGATTCTTACAGATTTTAGGCCGTGGTTGATTTAAAAAAGAGGCGCAATACCAGTTGCATACTTAAATGTATTTTGACACCTAAAATATACAATTATCTTATATAATTAATACCCATAGTAATAGTTGTGTCTTTTTTGCTTTGAAAATATACTTTTTCTCAATTGCCTAACATGTCATGTACTTATACTTCTACGGACCTTAATATATTTATATTGCCCGCTTTTTTACATAATAATTCTCTAACTAATTTAAAACTGATTGTTTGAATGTCACAAGGAGTTACATATCTAACGAAGACTTTACAGTCCTTTCATAAACTATCAGCCCAACTTTTTGTTGGCATTTTAGTGTAGTTGGCGTGATTTCCATTTAGTCTATTACTTGCCTTACACACAATTCTTTTTTAGACGTACATCATCTACATGATGTCAGATTGCTCGGTATAAACATAGGCTGACATATTTTTTTGCTTTAAATGAGGAGAAAGGTTTCGTTCGCTTTTTTTTATTGTATTTTCAATATAATGAAATTTTGTGTTGTTCCTTTATAAATAAGTTTGCTTATCTGCTTTGTGTTTTAAATGCTATTTTTCTGATATTTATGTTGTTTGCGAATAGCTCATTATTTTTATATCAGTGTCTTAAGCTTTATATCTTTTCATACTAAATACATCTGTAAGTGTATTAGTGCGATTAATTTGCTTAAATAATCCAGTACCTGCACAATACTTATGTTTTGTTCTATTACAAAAGCTTCGACGTCTTTCAAAAAATTGCACATATGATCAATCGGTATTTAATATTGTTTTTGATGTCTTATCAGATCAAAATTGATTCATTGTTTTTTTTTTAATTCATACAATCCTTTTGCAACAAGTCTTCCATGAGAATTAAAGTATAAAAAGCAATAAAAATTTTCTACGAACTATAAATGACCTACTTATCTTCTGGTCTTATTGTTTTTCGCGCTAACTTACTCTTACCTCTTATGACCCGCATCTCAGCTTTTGCTTTTGCAAATAACAATATTTCGTACAGCTTTGCTATTACCCAAACCTGTACACATGCCTAAGACAAAAAAGACCATTGCCGTATAATTGTATACCAAAGTTCTTTTAAAGGTTTTACAGTGTCTGATTACATCTAAAGTAAAATAGGTTCGGATATTTTTTGTAAGTCAAGGCATTATATAAATAAATTTTTAGTTAGAATAGTATTTATTAAATAAAGGATTTATATAAATTCTCTATATATATGCATCTCTTTTATCTACGATCTATGTCCATATTACTTTTATCAAATTCATATCAAATCGATAGAACCTGGCGCAACTACATGCTTTTAAATGCAATGCATGTTTGCGTAAGCCAAATCGATTTTGCGACCTTCTGACTGCGTATTACAAACATATGCAGGTTCTATACTTATTTTTTTTGTAGTTAAACTTAACAATTGTTCGTTTCAAGTTCTTGAACACCCAGTGAGCAAGGTTAGTCTTTTTTCCATTTTAAACAAAAAATATATTGCTTATTGTGCCTTAAGCGGTACTTACACTAGTTCTCTCCCACTTGGTAAACAAAAAAAAAGAAAATATATATGTATAGTAACAATGTCTCAAAGTCATGTATAATATTTTCTGTAAATATATATTATAAAAAAAAAATTAGACATTTTACAACTTTTTAGAAAAAAAATAATTGTAAGCTAGAGATATAACCAGTTGTGTTTTTTATTATTTACTTTTCGGGGAAAATCATTTTTTTTGCAAAAGTTAGTATTTATTTTTTTGTGTTTTTTATGCATAAAATTACAACAACATCTTATTTTATGGGTTTTTTTTCTATAATTTTTTATTTTTTATTTTTGTAAAATTATAAATGCGTCAGTTTTCCGCGCAACAAAACCGACCCATGCATATACTTTTTTTATGTGGAAATGCTTTTTAGATATTGCATTATTTTTTTTGTCACAATTTTTTTTTTGCTTAAGTTTTTAGTAAAAATATTTTATTTATATCTAAAAACTTTCTACCACTTATTTTTGTAATAAAAGGAATTTTAAAAGTATTTGTAGCGTTCTAAAACACCTTTGTGAAATATTATTCTACGAGTTTTTTTGCAAAAATTGTAGGTAATAAACAATTATACTACGGAAAAAAAAATTCTGTCTTAACAATAAACATTTTTTTTATATAAATAAAATGAAACTGTTCTAATAAAAAAAAATAACAAAAACAATTACATATTGCTTCTAGGGGTGTCATTCCCCAGGCCACGGGGTACCCGGGCCCCGGGTAATTACGAAAGCGTGTTTACAGTACCCCGGGTTATAAAAGCGGGCCCCGGGGTCTTACGGAAAAAAACAATTTGTACTAATAGTGCAAAAAAAAAGAAAAAAACACATTTAAAAAGTTTTCTAAGAATATATGATATATGCATTAATGATAATTGTGTATAATTGCTTTAATATGCTGGTTGAGGCCTCTTTGTGTTCTTTATTTTATTATTATTAAAGTACTTAGATTTTGCAATTTTATTACATTAATGCAAGTTTCGGGTCCAGCATGAAACTGCTTACTATTTTGCAAATACAAAAGATTTTCAAATATACATAAACAATATTCATTTTGTTATGTCAAACATTCAACCTGTATTGGATTTGTGGCTTTCTCAGCGCACATCGGCTTAGTAAGCGTTGTTATCTTGGGCATGTGCGTGATATTTTTGCACAAAAACAACCGATTGTAAAAAATGCATATTATATGTATGGTAACTAGGGACACCGAACCCGAAACATAAGACTAAAATTTCAGGACGAAAACTATTATCTTTAGTCTCAAATCCCGGGATGATTATTTTTAAAAATTCGGTATTAAAGATAAAATTTTATGTTTGTTAGAATTCTTCTTTGAAATCTATAATATGATGCCTTAATACTAAAAAAACATGTTTAAGCAACATTTTACATAAATGAATATAAAAGAACTATTCAAACTGTTTACTAATGTTTTAATTTGCTTTTAACTGTATAACAAGAGTGCTTAGATTATTCATGTCTAAAACATGTTTGCACGACACTATTTACCAGTATATAGC
>JAQFYM010006628.1:0-11450 GCA_034694785.1 Agrenia bidenticulata
TTTTTTTTTTGTTGGAACTAGGCAACTAATAATATTTGCAATATTTGCTGACTATTGCATTGTCCATATAATTGTGTACTGAATGTATCAAATTTAAAAAAATCGTTGAACTTTATAAATGCAGAACGTTGCAGATTTTTTTTTATAAATGCAGGATTTTGCAGAATATTACTGCGTATATGGTGTGCCAACAATTAAAATCTTTTTTTGCTGCAAAACTAAAAAAAGATAAAATAAAAAAATTTTATTTGGAAAAACAGTACAAGAAGTCGAAAAAGAAGCTCAAGTTCGATACATGCAAAAAAACAATTGTAACCAAATAAATATAAACAAAGAAGAGAAAGATTAAATGGAAAAAGAACATGAACGTAAACTTTAAAAGTGATATGTAAACATCGAAACACAAAATAAACCAGTAAAGCATATCTACAAACAAATGATTTAAAGGAGGACATAAGGTAGTGTAAAAAAAAAACCCCCCGTGAATGGAGCCAAGTACAGAAAAAAATTTTTACCGCGGCAGAAGCTATATATCAAGAGATTATGGGAGATTAAAAATTATTGACAGGTAAAAATAGACAAGCCATACCATGACGCTCTGCAGATTGATACTATATTATTAGTGTTGCAGTTTATACAAAACTGATCAACTGGTTGAAACCCGGCTTTGACTCGACCAGGGTGTCAAAAAATTTTATTGTTCCATAAATTATTGCTGTAAATATTGCTCCAATAATTTATTGTAAAATTGAAAATAAATTATTTATTGATCCTTAATTTTTATTTAATTTATATAAAATTAATTTAACGCCCTCCATTTTTGATGCATAATTCACACTAAAACAATAAAAGGAAAATCGATTTTTTCTTATAAAATCTATGAACCAGCCTGGAGTATTTTTTTTTTTGCTTTTGTAAAAAGCAAGACTGCAAAAACCCGAGATCCGAAGATGTAAATACAATTGAACATATTGAAGAACCGCGAAAAATTGATATAGTTACTGGCGGCCAAAAGCACTTAAGGGACATCGAGCGCGATGTTCTATGTGGATAAGAAATCGATAAATATAAATGGGTGGGTAAATTGGTTTGATAGAGAATTTACCGTATAGTTTATGTAAAAGGTCATCAGCACGAAAATATAGTAAAATGGAACCCATATCAGTGTAAACTTTTATGAAGCCCATGACGCTTACAGTAAAAGATGTGATAGGAAAAACACGTTTTTACCTGCCGAACAAATTCGCGCTTATTATGGAAAATGAAGAATAAATTGCAACATAATTTCTGTCTATATATGCAGTGTTTAATTCGGACAAAACCAACACTAAAAAAAATATCATCTAATTTACACCTCTAATTGACGAAATGACTACCCCCTACAAGTCATGTTGACTTTTACAGTTTATTCTAAATCTATACAATGAAAATATTTCTTATATACTGCACATGATCGGGGATGCATGCTCAACTAAAAAAGCAATTATTAAAAAACTTTTGAACCGTTTAGTTAGATGTGAGAGTCACAGATTTAAATTAGCTGTAAATTCATATTGAAATAAATTTGAGATTAGTTTATTATGATAAATTTATCGATGAGGAAAATGAAAACAATCAAGAGTAGCACAACCTACAGAAGAAGCATTTCTAAGACCGATTTTAATATATGCCACTAGATGTTGTAGAAAATATATGATGTTAAAAAGATTTTTTGAAAAATATGCGCATATTTATTTTTTGTGGTAGAAAATGCTAGCGTAATGCTTTTTTGCAAATTGAGTTTTTGATTTAGAGAATCTTTTAATTGGTATGTCAGATTAACAATCAGTAAACCTGCAGTTGCAAAAAGAGGATATTGACTTATATGACGTTAGACGAATATTTTATATGACAAAACAAAATATTCTATTATGAATTACTTTTTATGTTAAAATGTGGCGTTCGTACATTCCTTATTATTTGAGCCTGCTGCCACAAAAATTATGTAACATGGATATAGAACCATGTAAAAAGCATCGAGCAAAATAGCGGCCATAGATCTTTTACAATCTCAGCAATAAAAAACCCATATATTAAAAGAAAATTATCATTTGCAGATAGAGCAAATAATAAGAAAATGATATAAAGAATACACTTGCTATAAAGAGTTTTTTCGGCAACATCGTACGTAGCAGAAAGACTTTTCAGTGGTGCCAAAATAATATTTTGACTTTAAGAAATAAAATAAAGCCCCGAGACCTTGATATGCTTGTTTTATAAAAATATAAATAGACATATATAGATATAGGAACAGCAAAAATGGTTTGTCTAGGTTTTAAGAGATAAAAATTGATTTAAAAAATAACAATAACAATATTGTTGTACAATAGTTTATTGTATAAAAAAAATTTAACAATAAATACACAATATTATTTACGGACCCCCTTAAACTCTTGCCATATTTTTGGGTCTTTTAACCTGATTTCGTTAACTTAAAACCCGACAGTTTTTAGATTTTGTCCCGATCGGGTCAAGATATATAAAAATAAAATATCGCTTTTCCGCTATTAGTATTTTTACTTTCAAATATAAAAAAGTGTTTTTTTTATATAATTGCGTGGCATTACTAAAATGCAAATAGGCAAGCCATAATTTTCTAAAATATACTGTTGGATAGCAATAAAAAAAATGATTTTTTACAAGCATTTTTTTGCAAAGATATAACATAACCAGGGGTTAAAAAAAATTTGACCTATACAATATATGGCCATATCCATATGGCCATAATGCTAAAGATTTTTTTTTCCAAATAATATTTGTTACTAATACAACATGTATCACCTTTTACACAAAAAAACTGTTATTATTTTTTTTTGTATATAAGTTACGATCTTTGCGTCACCATCTGATTTAACAGAAATCAGAATTTGATTCACTAACCTATAAGAGTCTTAAAGAATCAATGATAAAAATTAGAATACAGAAGAATATCTAAAACATTATTATTTATTTTGCAAAAAATGCATACTCGATTTTAATATTACATGTTTAACTATTACACGAACAATAATAGATATACAACAAACATACGTACACGTAAGATTATTACACAAATTATAATTTATTATAAGAGGTATAAAAAGACACTAGTGTGTATTTTCAGCTGTATGTTACAAATGATTATGTTTTTAAGCATAGAGTATAGTGCTAAAATGCTTGCTCTTTTAATTTGTTGTAAAAATACCTTCTCTAGTATATAATACGTGCACACGAGCATTACGAACCAAACTAAAGTTTTTTTTTACTTGATAACCAAATATACGAATTCTGCATGCCCGTATATTTGGATGCTAGACAACATGTTCTGGGGCGAGTTTCTCGCACTTCGCTTGCGGGGCCTGTAAGACAACTTGCCCCGGAGTCTAGTTTTTTGTAAATATAATAAAATATTATTAGATTGTTTTGTAAAATAAAAAAAGATGGTATCAATGTACTCAAAATACAAAATGAAGTTGTTTTTTATCTTTATTTAGCTTTTAAGTCAAAAAAATGATGATAGTCAATTTGGTATTTTTCTTTTTTTCTGACGTTAACCCGAACCCTATCCCTTACCAATTAAAATGGTGCGGCTGCTAAATTATTCGCGTATACGTAGTTCTTTGCACCTTTTCGGTTTTTCAAAATTTATTTTAGTTGTGTTTTGCGTCTATTTCGACTTGATTGTAATTTTAAAAATTACTTTTATAATTTTAATCATAAGATTAAAGGTAGTTGGAGGTTAAATAGTGAATTAAAGGTAGTTAATAGTTTTTTTTTTGTTACAAAAAATGGTATTTTAACAGTAAGGTTTAAAATAATTATTATATTTATTTTTATTTATATGTTCTTGTTTTTTGTAATAAAAATAAAAATAAATTCTTTTAGTTTTATGTTAGGTATAGTATAAATAATTTTTTGTTTTTTTGATACCTCGATTCATAAGTTTTCATCTAGTATTTTTGTTTTGCTTTTTTAAAACGTGCCCCCGGGACGGTTCGTCTTTTTTGCCTCGTAGGCAAAGCTTGAACAATTTGCCTCAGGGCAAACTGTCAACCGCCCGCACATGAGCACTACAAACTAAATAGAAGTATGTTTAAAAGTATAGGAATATATATGAAATTTGCGTTTTGCATTTTGTATTTTGCATTTAAGTAAATTTACCGTATAAAAAATGTAAAATAAAGCTAATAAGCAAAGTGGCAAAATCAACTATTCCTACATGACTTAAAAAGTTATAGGCCTTTTTATATTACTTTTTAATTCTATAACACAGGTACAACAAAAATTTTTGGGCAACTTAAAACATTGCCTGTCTTAAATCCAAGTTTTGCTATATTCTTTTTTTATTTTATATGTACGTAATAAATAGTTTTGGCACTTTCCATATTTTACCATAATGGCCAAAATTACAAAAAAATGTAAAAACCTGTACCTCATAATATACTCAGACCATTGTCGGATCCCCTGAACATAACTATTATTACCTACGTGAAATATAAAATTTTAAATTTTTCAAATGACTTTTTAACAAATAAAGCAATATAGAATTATTGTAAAAAGAATACACTAAAAAACTGCTTTTGATATATCAAAAGCAACAAAAAAAAAATATGGTAATAAAATGACAAAAAAGTTTACACTTTTTTAGTCAAGCATGGTTTTTTTCTGCAATTCAATCAATAACTGGGATAGATATCGTATAAAAGCATGTGGCTGTATTAAATAGCTCGCAAAGCAGAAGCACATGTCTATGCATGTGGGTTTATATAATAAAAATTTTTAATTGATAATAAGACTTTACCACAAAGATAAACGCTTCAAAAGTGCGTTATATGTGACGATTTTACCTTAATCTGATATTATGTGTATGTTTAAATATATCAGAGCTTGTATTTTTTTTTAATTGCTTTCTTACTATTTTTATTATACTAAGAAAAAAGTAATCGTAGTCTTTAAAGTGTCAATTTATACTAAACTGCGTGCGTATTTTACATTAACTATATTTCTAAATTAGCATCTAGCAAATTTATTTTTGATATCTTTGTTTAATTATATATTGTAATGTAAATATTTTACTGCAGTGCTTCTTCTTGAAACATTTTTTGTAAAAATAATACATATTGAAAAGCAAATTTAAGAAATATAAAAAAAGGTTTAACAAGCGTTTTTTAAAAATATTTGCTTTTTTTTTACGCTTACAATACTGCTAATTTTTATTTTTATATTAAACAGAATCTAAAAATTATTTTTGCAACATACTTTTGTTCATGAAAAAAAAATTGCATCGCAAGATGCACAAAATCTTTCTTTTTTATGAACAAGATGTGAACGTAAACTCATATACATTTTATATACGATGACTTTGTTTTTTATTATTACCAGCAACTGTATCGCCAACCTATAATACAGATTTTTTAAAAAATTTAAAACCAAGATTGTCTAAAAAACTCGAATGTTATCAGATCCTCATGACAAAATGACAAAAGACTATTATTACTCTGCTCAAAAAGTCTTGGTTTGTAAGAAAAACGTAAATACAAAACCATCCAAAAAAAAGTTTTTTTAACGTTTTACCCCTCATTTTTATAATGTTTTTTAGTTAAAAATAAGCCATAATATACCTTAGAATTTGTGAAAAAAAGTTTTTTAATATCAACATATTACGTCAAAAAATACATTTTGCTCCAGTTTAAGTTTTGCTTTTCTATGCGTGAAATTCTTTCTATGCATACATATTTTTTTTGTGCCTCATGTAAAGTTAGGCTTTTGTGCTCTTTGTCAATTATTATATCTTGCTTTAGAATCTTTAATGCGTGTAATTTTTGTATAGTTTTTTTGTAGACCGCATTGTTATATTTGTGCATTTTTTGTTTTAAATCATTTCATAGCTTAATAAACATTTTATTCCGTACGAAACAGATACTTACCAAAAATTAATATATATTTAACAATTAAATCTAAGATGTGTTACTGCAAGTTTGTCTTTTAAAAATATTTAGTCATAAATTCTTAAAAGCCATTTTAACGACTAAAATGATTCTTCTATTATAAGGTTAAATATAAAAAATGTAAGTATATAATGATTTTTATTGTTGTAAACTGCGAAATCCATATACAACAGTTAATAGTAACATTAAAATTTAGTTTTATGTATCTCTACTTTGTAGAGTGGGTTTATGTGTTTTTATGAAAATTAACTACACATCAAATACGTGATAACGGGAAATTTCGACCATTAACAACATACAATGTACTTGAATAGGTTTTAATATATCGGTATTGCAACAGTTATGTAGAAAAAACATATTGATTTATGTTTTTCTATGTTTTTATATATTTAATAGTAACCTTAAATCATTTCTAGAATGCACGCTTAAATTAGTTTTTGGGTAAAAATTTAACATAATACTAAAAAGTGCAAATTTTGGAAGCATAATCATACAAGATATTATCTGCAATATTTTTTTGAAGATATGATTACTTTTCTTGTGCAGTCATACATAAAAACGAAATTTTTAAAAAACGAATTTGTATAAAAATACTTTTCACTGCATTAAAACCATAAAAAATGCGACAAAAAAATTAACTAATACATATGTTGTCTTTGTAAAATATAAATTTATTTCATATATAAATATATACTACGTCGATATTTAAAGTACCAAATATTTTTCATATTTTACTTCATGTTTTTTTTATGTTTTTTTTTACATGTCAGAAATAAAAACAACTTTGTCTACAAAAATTTTACTGTCATGCGTTAATTATACATTAAAAACTGCTTTTTTTATAAATTAAATCTTTGAAAACTTTTTAAAAAAATTAATAAAAATACTGCATGATGTAACATCGAACGGTTACAGTGCAGTGTACTTAACTATCCATTAGCATGATCTGTTCATAGAATATTAAAAATAGTAAAAGAATATTTTTTATTTTAAGGTAAACTAAAAAAAATTTATTTTAACGACATTATATACATAAAGACACATCGTTTAGCGATGTTACTAATTAAGCTTTTTGTATCCTGATGCATAAAAACATATTTGGTGGTTTAATTCTGTTTCTACCGTAATCTTGGTAAAAATTTATATATATAATACCAAGATATAATTAAAAAATCGGAAATATTCAAATATACATTGCAGATAAAAAACACTACTTTTGCACTAGTTTGCATTTTTTAATAATAATAAATCTGTCTTAGGTGTTTTATTTTTTTTAAAGACAGTATTTTTTAAAAATAGAAAAATATTATTTGGTTTTTCTGTACTCTTAAACGTACGCAAGGTTAAGTTTTATAGTTTTTTACGTTACTCGCTTATGAAATATAAAATTTTCTTATCTTCTTCTGTTAATACTAAAACTTTACCATTATTTCTAAAGAGTAATTTGATATGTTAACTATATTTTTTTTTACACATGTATCAAGACGTATATACATTTGTTGAATTTAACAAAAACTTAAAATATATTTCTTTTTAAATTGTTGGCATTAACAACAAACAAATTCTTTGAGAAAACTTGCTCATGTGTATTTTTTATAAGTCAAACGTGACTTTACATTTTTACTTGGTTTAAAGCTATTAAGGTATATGTATCTTTGTAACATAAATCTTTTGCGTTACAAGTCCAAAAGATACGGCTGCAAATATGTTGTATTACAAAGCCGAAAATTGCAAAAAAAGACTTTGTGTTTTTTTTTACATGATTAATTGGCTTTTAATCCAATCAGCACATATTGTTTAAATTTTGTCCTACATTGCATAGATGCTTAAAAGGCTATATGCAAAACATGCACGAACAATTTATACCGGTCAAAAATCCGTCACCCGACACGATCTAAAAAAGATGAACCGAAACATCAATTATATAAAAATTCGGGTTGCCTACACCCCAGCTGATCGCAATTAATCATAAAAAACTATTATGATACCATTTAATACAATTTAAACGGTCAGTGGAATAAAACGATAACGGTCATACAGACAAGAAATAATTAAATTAATTTTTATTTAGTAAATGTGCACTTGTGCAGTGCCAAATTTTTGGTAAAAAAAATTATACTGGAAATAGCACAGTTTACGGTTTAAATAACAAACTAAAAGAAAAAAACAAGTTTTTTACCTGTTCAATGTTTTCTGTTGCTCTATTGCCATAAGAATATACCGCCTATATTGTTATCAAATTAGCAAGAAAGTACGTGCTTTGTTGCTTTAATGTTGCAACGAACGTTTGTAATCATCGATGTATGTGTCTATAAAACATTTTAAAAACATATAATACCTTTTCTACTTGCCTTAAAATAAGTTTAATTAAAAAACGAAAATTTTCCAAAAAGTAAGGGAAAGGTAAATTTACACACAATACTTATTAACAAAAAATTATATCTTGTTAAATATCACTGGAGACTTAAGGCGTGAAGTTTTTTACTTTTCTATATACGTTTTTATTTTATGATAAGAAAAAAACTTTTTTGTTAATTTTAACAAAAGAGTAAAGTATAAGAAATAAAAAAAAAAACGCCTGTGTTATTTTATTATTATTTTTGGACGACTTTAAAGATTTTTTGTTTCTTTTTTTTTGACAAAAACATCGTTTTTTTGGAAAAAAAGTTTTTGATCAACATGTCTTTTTATGGCATTTTTATAATGAAAAAAGGCAGTAAGTTTGTTTTTTAAAACCTGTTTTCTATACATGTTGCACATTTTTATCGATTGATAGCAATTTTTATTTACAAAAATACAAACTAACAAAAAATTTTGGCATGAAAACAGTAAAAAAAAATATTTTTTTTGTCGTTTATATATAATAATTTATTATTAGAAAAAAAAGTAAATTCAGAATTTTTTTCGTGTGTAATTCTTTTTTTTTGACTCATTTTTACTATATGTGTAGAAGATTTTTAGATTTTTGTATTTATTTGTTTTTATTATGCATTTTATTTTGATATTATATTTTTAAGACATAGGCCTTTGTTTTTTGGGTGCATCTCAATACTTTTATCCTATATAGAGTACCTTTTTCAAGTTGGTATTTTCAACAAAAAATTGTAAAGATTGAAATTCGTGTTCATTTTTATTAGATAAAAATACTTTTAATATATATTTATGTTAAGATATGCTAATTGTGTATATATTTTTTTTTAGTTATATTAATTTCGCTTTAAATAAAAAAAAACAAAAAATTGTTTATCATGTAAAAGACATTTATTTATTTTTCGTATCTTTTCAGTATAAGAACCACAAAAAAACATAATTTATCATATTTGTCAAGTAAGAACAAAAAAAACTTGTTAATAAATATATCTCTAACGCAAAAAAAAATTATTTACTATATTTTTGAGAGATTTTATTTCCAAAAGATTGCATCTAGAAAAAAAAGTTATATTGAAATTAAAAACATTACATTACAGGCAATTTTCTTTCAAAAGTGTTTATAAATGTTAAAATTTTATAGTAAAAGTAAAATTAAATGTGCATCATACTGTGTAAAAAAAAATTAAGAGAAAATGCACAAAATTTCAAAAAAGTAAAAAAATTACAAAAAAAAAAGAAAATAAAAATTTAGCCTTTTTAAGTAATTAAAAAGTACTTACTTTTTGTAAATTAACACAGTTTTTTTGAACTAAATCAAGCAACGTATTTTGTTGTGTTTAACATGCGTGGTACATGTTTATGGAATGCTGTACAAAACCATAAGGCGCAGCAAAAAGTTTTTGTAAATTTACAAGAACGTTTTTATAAGACAAAAACGATATGATGTAAGATAAACACTTTCGTGTAAAAACTTTTTTTAAGACAAGTTTATGTGTCACAAAACCCACATAGAGATTATCGAAAGCTTTTTTGTTCTTAACGTTTTTTAAACCCGTTTTTGATGTATATAACACACATCTGGTATTTAAACCATGTATTTGCTGTACGCTAATAAAAAAGCGTTTAAAAAACACGTTTTTTGAAAAGACACACGGTTTATCTATAATTTGTATAACAATAGATAGGCAGATTGTAAAGGTAACACTATCAGACCATCAAACCACTAAAGATTTTATTTTTAAAATTTGCTATACAATCAAAAAAGCTAAAAAAAAGAGTATTGCCACACGAATAAACACTAAAATTCCATTTGCTTGTACCATGGGGGCTTCTCTACTTTTCAATATGTTTTTTTTGTGTGATATAATGCCCCTTAAAACGATCATGGTGTTTTTTACAAAAAACACTTGCAGCAAAAAAGTGCTATCTTATTTTTTACGTTGTTTTTTTTATTTTTCGTGGTAATTTGTTTGACTATCGGCTAATGCATGGTAAATTTTCCTAAATAAATACAATTTTCGTAAAAATATGTAAGGATTATTCAAGTGTAGTTATAGGGTTCCCCTCTTATACTAGTTATAATTGCAAACATTCAGACATGTTTAAATTTCAAGTCGCCGTGTATAAATACAATCGTTTTATGTTTGCAAACATGCTCGACATGTTTGCAACCATTTTTGACTTAATGCAACTGATTTCGTCGTTCTTGCAATTAACTGAAACAGACCGCAACTAAAGTTGTCTGTGTTGTAACCAAACTTGTCGGTGCCACGATTTTACTTGACCGTTTGCATGAGTCCAATCCACGATTGCAACAAATTGTAACTAAATAATTTTTAAGTAATCAATTTATATTTAAATTATTGGTTTTATTAATATGCATCTGCTTTTTGTATAAAATCAGGTATATGCCCTTCTTTTTTATGCGTATTTATATTTATGTCCCTGTTCCTATATGGAACAGTATAGATAAAGAAAAAAAAGTCAAAAAAACAAAATGATGAAAATATACGAATAAAACATGCAATAATATACACATGAAACAATCAAGGGGTTTGGGGTAACTTGACTTTTACATTTTGCGGAAAAAAAAGGAACCCTGGGTTTTACTCTCATAACAAAAAAAATCGACAAACCGACTGTTCGTCTATAAATTGAAAAAACGAAAACATGTAGGGCATGGTTCATTGTATGTATTGCTAGGGTTTTATTGATTTGTAAAAAATACAAGAATAGTACATATTGAAATAGGAAGCTGCATGTAACTATAGATGTAAATTAGGATTAGAAGCTGATGCCAGTCGTAATACTATATGGAAAAAAATTTGAAGAAAAGTTGCTATTTGAGAATTACCGTTTATTTGTAAAAAAATGATCAAATATTTTTTTATATAGCACTTACTAAAAGTATCTTTGCAACAAATTTCATTTTTTTATAAATTAACGTGCCATGTCCACACATTTTACATTTTTACTAGTTAGACAAGAAGTCGGTTCGTTCCTTAATCTTGTAGTGCAATCACAAATGCAGAAACGCCATTCTCTTGCTTTATGTACAAGTCGAGTACCCTTCGACCCCTTGATTTTGTTTATTCGTATATAATTGTATGTTTT
>JAQFYM010006629.1:0-11450 GCA_034694785.1 Agrenia bidenticulata
CTAAACGAGTTTGTGTTTTGCGATATAAACTCCTATATTAGCTGCTTACTTTGATTAATTGAATTAAATAGATTTAAATATACAATAAACGTTATAAAAAAACAGCCCATTTTATGCTTGCACTACACACAATGCATACAGTATATTTCTTGTTGTAATTTAGTACAATATCATACGTAAAATTGCAAGTGAGCATTGGTTATAATTTAGGCAGTTAATGTAATACATGGTATTATCTAGTTTTAACGTATATTTTTTTTATTTTGCATTCTGCGTTTCATTATGTACACATGAACCCGAACCCATAACATTTTTTGCAATGAATTCGAAGTTGTTGCCGCATAATTGCATATTTTTACATAAAATGTCTTGCTATCATGCACTATTCTGCTTGCTGCGTGGACTTTAATATTCTCTTCTGTAAAATGCAAGTTCAAAACAGTTCCATTTTACAAACAAAGTTAAACCCCGCTTACATCTTTTTTGTGTCCACCACTGATAACTGACGTTTTAAGTTGTAAGAACAAGTGCGTTATACAATTTCAATAAGTAAATCCTTTTTATTTGTTTGGATAATAGCTATATTGGGGTTTTATTTAGGTCTTTTTCTTTATAATGCGTTTTTAATCAACAAAGAAATAAAACTATAGAAAGAAAAATATACACATGATGACTGGTTGTTTGTTATAATTATTAATATAACTTAATATACTGTAATGTTTGTAATGCAGCAGAACCCGTCTGAAACATAACATATATTTTTTGACCTGTAAATTATATAAAAAAGTACTATTTTAAAAATAACAAAGACAAAAAAAAAGTTCCTACACATTTTCAGTACTCTAAAAACAGAATTATTAAGTTTTTATAAACACTTTAACTTTTACACTTTTATAAAAAAATGCGTCTCTAAAAACCATTCTTTGTTGCGCACTGTATTGCTGTAGCATTTATACATACTCTTTGTTATGTAGCTGTATAAAACCAGGTTAAAAACTGTTTTACAAAAAATAAAAGTAAAAAAAACTATGCGATAGAATAAACTAAAATTAAAAAGAGATACAAAAGGGGCGTATACAAAATATTAATGATGTTTTAAACAATAAAAATGACTAGTTTTGTTTTAAGTAAATCGGCTAAGAGATGTAAAAAACACATGTTGAAAATGAATCAGTAATAAATAGTTAAAGTATATTTGTATTTTAATTTTATGACGTTTTTTGCTTCAACCCTTTATAGAAAACACAAAAAAAGTAGATGATAAAATAATGCTTTACCTTTGCAGTCAATAGGTTTTTCGTTTATACATATAAGGAATTGAATTGCATACTATAGCTTACCTTTTGTACGATGAAAGCCGTTTCTGGTTGCCATCTACAAAACTACGCGATTTGTTATCAGTTTACTGTGTTGCACGCGCCAAATTTTAAAATCAAAGACGTCGCCTGTAAAAATTACAAAATTTTTAGAATTGCGATTGAGATAAAGATAAATGCGACGCGACACTATATCATTGTATTTACTACCTAGTATCTAGAAAAAGCCACAAAAAAAACTATATGTACTTGTAAAAGTCAGCGTGGATGCTTACGGGGCATATGCTTGAAAGCAATAAGTTTTATAGATAATTCTAAAATTGCACAAAACAGGTAACTATTTGTTTATTTTTATATGCAATTCAGTTTAAGTAACCGTTTTGCACAAGTAAAGTTGCAATAAACTTAAAATAATTATGTTTTTTCTTTGCAGGTGTTTTACTGGTTTTCATAACCATATGTATAATCATATCATTTAGTTCTTCAATGAAAACCAATAACGTAAAATACAGCAAAATGTACGAACAGCTTTTTAAACAGGTAATTTTATTTGATACGCATTAGTTAAAACCATTTAAAAGTTTTACGAGAATAAATAAAAATCAAAGCTATAAAATTATATCTAAAACATACTTTGTACAATACGAACAGTACATACGCTAAACATTTAAAAAAAATAGATATGGCCATATCATACGGTATTGAGTGGGAATGCGAGCATCTTTAACAGAAAAAAGTAATTTGAACAAGAAATTGAAGCAAAATGTAACGATAACACTAATAAACTCAAATGTCTTACGATGTATTTTTCTCTTGTACGGACCAAATGCAAATACCTAACTTTCTTATCTTATATTCCAAAAAACATCATGTTGTATTTGAGCGGTTTGCATCAACAGGTCTTAAAAAGAATGCATCGGTTATTAAAAAATCAAAAACATAATTGTCTAGCGCAATGCGCGTATGTTTATCAAGATGTGCTTAAAAATAAACACTGCAACAGACTAGCCCATTTCGGGTGGTTGTTTTCTATCTATACTTCACTTTTTTACACTTAAAATTAATTGCAAAAGCTTTTTTTGTCTATATTAAAAAACTCAAAACCGATTGTATTTGTCTTTCACAAGTATGTCTATACTTGCTGCAAAAAGTTGTTTGTTTTGACGTTTTGCATTCGTTACACTTTAATACATAGTATTTTCACTAAGCCCTGGCATTTGTAAATCTGTGTTACAATGCCTGCTACCTTTAACAAATAACAAAAACTGAAATTTTAAACGCCCTTTTTATAAATCTTTAAAATTTTTTGCAGTGTTTTAAATCCTGTTTTGCAGTTTTAAAGCGAACAAAATATATTGCAAAACTAATAAAACCGTAAATACTCATTTAAAAACTAACGCGCGTAAAAAAGCTTTTTGCATTTTAAGAATAAAAATATTTATTTTATTTGCTAGTTTTTTATAGTGTGAATATTGTTTAATTCGTTGTTAAAAAAATAATTTGGCGTCATGCATCATTTACAAAAGACATGTTAAATGTTTAAGGTTTATCTTTTTGATTTATAATCTACAAACATTGCATAAAAAAATGTAAATACATGACTAGATTGGTTTACGTATACTTCATCGTTTTAATCTTACGTTTTTTGCATTCTTTAAGTCTCTAGTATTTAGGTTTTATACTTCTTTTACGTTGCTTTTCTGTATAGAAAATTGTTTCTGGTGTATCTTTGTATATTACAAATATTAAACAACGGTTAAAACAGGTTAAATAATCTTTTATTTGCATTGTCTAGTTAAATTAAGACATCACATTATGTATATTACAGCACGAAAAGCTTTTTTATCACCACAAAAGGCTGATTTGTGTTCCAAAAAGCTTGCTAAAAAAACTGCATGTGTATTTCCATAAAAACTTAACAGTTATCATTTTTTCTTGCCAGTTTTTGTACGAATTGTTATGTTTATAATTTTTCGTTCTTTTTTTGATCTTGTATGCCAAGAAAAGCACAAAAAAGCTAGCATATTTTATAAGACACAATACGTACATTATACCCATTTTTATAAAAAAGTCTTTTTCATAGAAGCATATTTTTTTTGTAATTTATTCTATTTTCGCCAGCTATAACGTGTGTTTATCATACATTTTTTTCACGGTATCTGTTTTACATAATCCAAGTTAAGTTTAAGGATTATTTTTACAAAACTTATTTTAGATCCGTAATATTCTACTATGTATATTTTGACGCACAAATATAAATAGTGTTTGACAAATAAAAAACTGAAAAGCATATCTTAGTATATTGTTTTATAGCAACATACTAAATTTTTTTAGATAAGTGGAGAAGGGTTTGTCTGAGATATGGATCTGTATTGTATAGCAAATAGATAAATACAAAAAACACAGTGAGTGTTTTTTATAGGTACCTTGCCTTATTAAATATCATGCCAGTAGGATTTTTATTTATTTTTACTATATACAAAATAATTGATTGTACATCGTGATATTGTAAGCCTTGCATTGTAAGTAGTATATACTGTAATTTGCGTTTGTTGTTTTTTGTATTACATTAACATTTTATACAATTTGAAATACGGAAAAATATTAAAGATCCGTTGACTCTTTGTAGAGCGTCTTTCTGTATACGTCAAATTTAAATTTATCAGTGTATTTTTTTTAGAAAATTTTGGCAGCGTATATGCAATCAAAAAAAAGCTTTAATTGACAAGATTATTGCATATATTAAGCTTTTTTTACAGTGTTTAAGTTACAAACTACTGTACAGGGGATACTTTGTCGCAAGTCAACTTACTAAGAATAAACTTATTTTAATTTACTGCACGCTTTTAGTAAAAAAGCAAGCTATTAGAATCATCTTCTTGTGTTTTTTCTATAGAAAGTAATTAACTGCATAGAATATTTGTGTGAATCTAGAACTAAAACCTTTATTCCAAAAAAAAGAGAAGCTGTATAGTTTATAACTTACGTCAAAGCCAAAAAAAAACTTTTTCTATATAATGACTACTAACTACACTGTCGTTATTGTTTCTATCACTAGTGTTATTTTTTTAGACAGTTGCAGATACTAAAAAAGTATAGTTTACCTAGAAAAAACAAAAAAGAAGTTTAAAACTTCTATGGAAATATATTGTTACACAAACACAATTTTTGCATGCTCTGTCGTATCAGAAGGGTTTTTTCGATGCATTTGCTTTCGCATAGAAGTTTTGCACAGCCAACACAATAGATCTTTAAATGTGCACAACGACATATGTAAATGCAATAACATTTTTTATTCTAATTTTACATTGATTAGCTGCCAGAAGTGTTCTAAACGGTGGAGAAAAAATTTAAGCAAACCAATTGTTTTTCGGGACCGTAGCGGATTTTTTGCAATGTAATAATGGTTATTTTAATTATAGTTTTTCATTACCACAAAAATATTGTATGAATACCGCCTAGTACAAAATCAGATAAAATTAAGTAAACGAAAGCATTTCATGCTTCTATATGAATAAAATTTTGGCGCGACTATAAGAAAGTATTATAGTCTCGAGTTTTTTTCTTCTTAGGAATTACACATATAACATTTTGTTTTTTGCACATAAATTACGTTATGATATTTTTTGCGACTTTGTGTAAAGGGTAAGTAGCGCCAACAACGCAACTAGTTATTATAGTATTTTAACGAGTCTTGTTTAATCCTTATGCGGGGTTTAAAAAAGAAAAAACGTTATGCAATAATAAATAAGGTATCAACGCAAACACTGCCTTTTTTGCAATATACCTGTGTATAAGTTGTGGAAGCGTACAATGAGCAGACGTAATGTTAAATAAGCAATAGCCGGCTTAAAAGACATATTTATCGGCATTTATATACTTTTTTTTTTCTTTTTTTTTTTTATAAAAGTATACTTTTCTTTTACCGACAAAAATTATATGTTTTTTATAGACTTAGTATTTTTCGGGCTTTATTCAGGGGTGTCACTCTACTTATAGTTCGGTAGGGGTTGAGAATTGTTTTTAAAAGTAAAACATGTCAAATAAAGAAACATGAGACCTAAAATCCGACTAATTAAAATTTGTTTTTTTATAACATGATCGAAAAAAGGCAAAGGTATCGCTTTTGCCATTATTTATGCATAAATACTGGATAAAAACATATAAACATGCTTTTTTAACCAAAAGCAAATAAAAAATTTGTCGGCCTAAATATGTACGTTTTATTTCTAAGAGGCGTGTTGCATAATATAACAATAAAATTGTCTTTACACATGCTTTTTTTTGCGATTTTTGTATATATATATAGTAAAAAAACTAAGATTTTTTGCAATTTTTTTGTTTTCACACGTATAAAACCCAGATCAACGCACTTTTACAAGGTTTGTGCAAAGTTGATGACATGTAACGATAAAAAAGTTGTAGGTTTGATATGTATAATATTTTTGTATGTCAAGAGTTTCTATGGATTATGCGTGAAAAAAAGAAAAAAAAATATAAAATGCGATCGCCAAAAAAAATGAAAAACGCAAATAATTACAACAGTTGTATTTATTAGTATAAAATTTTGCTAGTTTTGTTTCATGTAAATAATTCAGTCTTTATTTTTTACAGTTTCTAAGAAAAACAAAATGCTGTAACAGAACGCCAAAAAAGTTTTCTTTTGCCTTTTAACTTTTGATCTCGCTATAGTTAAAACACATTGTTACATCAACTTCTTAAAAAAGCATAGTCGTAAAAAACAAATATAAAGTTTACGTATCATAAAAGGACGAAACAAGTACCGAAAAAAATAACGGAATACGCAATTAATACGCAATTTTTATATGTAATGTTTTTTACTAGTTAGGAATTTACTGCTACCAACAGCAAAAAAAATCAGCTAATAATTTTGCTGTGTTGCAATGCAAAATTACTGCTTTTTATTATTGACTTCTCGTATTTTTAGTGATGCAGGTTTTGCTATTCAAAAAACACTTGAATTTCATACAACATACACCAAAGTTCATTGTATACTAATTTGCCCTACCTTGCCGTTTTGCTTAGTAAAAATGCACAGTGATACGCCACATTGTAAGACATGTAATTAAAAGACGGATAGAAACGCAAAATAAAATTAGAATAAAAAAAGAGAAAGAAGTATAATTTGCAATGCATCAGTGTGCACATAGTATTGCTTAAGTTTGCTTTAACAAAAATCGTGCTTTTAATTGTATTACGTAGGGATTTACAATGCAATATACGGTAATAGTACAGTGCAAACAAATACAAAAAAAAAAAGCAAAAAGAAAAATAAATCTTCGCAAAAGCCGAAAAAGGCTAAACACTACTTTAAGTAATTTTTTAAACAGATACTAATGCTGAACATTTATATAATTTTTTTTCGCTTATTTGTTCTTTTTTTAAATTATACCTGTAGTGCGTTTTAAATTTACTTTTATAACAATTTTTTTTGCGTAGCAAATGGTTAGATTTTTATATCATGTAATTGCCTTTTTAAACCTTCTATCGGGCTAAAAAAAATAGGGTTTTCCTGAATTTGACACTATAAATTAGATTTACTTGGACTAATTTAACGTTGCAAAGTGTTCTAATTTTGCCGTTTGCTAAAAAAAGACAAAAGTTAATACGAGAAACCTACATTAGACCGTCTTAGCTGTTAAAAGTTTGGTCCATTTAGAGCATTTTTTTATTTTGAAAACTGTTTTGGTTCTTACAATAAATTACTTTTTTTGTTCTATCATAAACGTTCTAATGCAAATATAAAAAACAATTGTTTAATTGCTGTTAGCTCTTTTTTTTGCGATTTTAGTTAGCTTGTATGTCAACTTTAATTATAGAAAAACTTTTGTATTCGTTGATTTTTTATTAACATAAAAAGGGTTTTGATTAAGTTTTCAAAGTAAGATAAAAGCTTAACTTTGTTTTTCCTTGCATGCAAGAAACACAAAACATTGCAACCTTCCGCATTTGTTGTATTAACTGGCATTTACCAAAAGGTATAGGTGTGTGAAAAAAGTTACCCTTAGCTAAAAAACACGTGTTTTTGTTTTGTTGTACAAGTTTTTTTTTATATGTGGTTATTTTTAGTTCATGCAAATTTTTTTAGACGGCTCAGATACTATATCTAGCTTGACAAATATTTTTGTTTAGCAATTTATACAACAATGTACAAAAAAAATTCACTGATATACATTTTGCTCTTTAATCAGAAAATTTTGTACGTAATTCCATTTTTAAAAAACATCTTAAAGAAAAAATATGATATCACAATAAAATATTTTATGTTCTATATAAAAACAAAAATATGCGCCAATTTAGTAGAGAAATACGTATTAAACATAAGAAATAACTGTTGCAGACATTAGGCAAGCGGTATTTTATTTGTATTTTTTGCAATAAAAATAGGATTTTAACAAATATAAAAACGTTTAAAATTTAGAAAAAAAGTAAGTATAAAACATTAATACATACTCAAGAAAAAAACTAGACCATTTTTAAGCAAACGCGATTCTATATCACGCAAAAAAAAGAACAATGCAAAAAAAAATATTATATAAAAAATAAAACTAGCAAAAAAGCATCTTGCAATTTTTTTATTTTCTGATTTTTTGACTTAATTTACTATCATTTTGCAAAAATGCATAAAAAAACGAGAAAATAAAAAAGGTAGTTTTTTTTACGGCTACTTATATAAAAAAATGCTAGGTTCAATTAAAGAAACGTCGCCAAATCGAACCGTACAACAAATCTCGGTCCGGTCTTTAAAAGATCGAAAAAATACTTACGGTCTTGAAACGGTCCCAAAGACCGAGAAGTGCAGGGCTTAGGTTCATGCCTTTTTAACAGGTAAAAAATTAATATAATTGTTTTGCACAAGAGTCTCTCTACGTGTATTGTTTTATAAGAAAAAATCACTTTTATTGGAGTCAGGGGCAAATCATCAATGTCAGAAAAGGAGACAAAATAAAACGGGGTGACGCCATAAACACATGATAAAAGATTTCTGAAAACAGAAAAAGCAAACTGATCAAAAAAAAGTTTGCATTTATTTAAAACATTTTTTTGGCAATATTTTCAGCAAAAAAATCTAGGATAATGGGCTTGTTTCTAGTGCCCCGCCCCCTATCAAGCGGGCATTTCCATATGCCCACATAATTGATCCGCGAATGATTGAAGTATCAGCAGGCACGTTTAATTATTTTAATCAGCGAAAAAATTGATAATGTAATAATTTATCAATTAAATCATTTTTCCTATACGATATCGGCTATCTTAACGGTGGTTAAAATCCATCTTTAAAAAATTTTTATTGCCGGGCATTAAATTTGTAGGTGCATTTGGTCACTAGCTGTTAATCTTCTATTTTAAAAGTAACAGTTTTGCTCTTTTTATTTTGTGTTTTATATGTTTTTTTCTGTATATTGACAAAAAGGGTTGCCACAGCAGTTGTTATATTATTTAAGTGTGTGTTGCATGGCAGTCAATGAAAAGATAATGAGTTATTAGACTCGTTCAATGAAGCGTCTCTTAGCATCTTTCTGGCGAGAAAAAGTTCGACGTAGTCAAGCGTGCTTATCTTAAAAGGAAGCACATGAGCCGGCGACTGAGACGTCGCGCTGATTACTTTATCGATTTAAAAAGCAGAAAAGGTACGTAAAAAGAAAAATATCCTGATTACTGAAAACCGCATCAACAAAATAGTATCCTTAATAATGTAAGCAAATTTTAATACATATTTTTTGTTCAAATCATGTCATCTCGTGCAAAAAATATTACTTCCGGCGGTAAGCAATTCTTTTCTACAAAACGTTATTTCGCAACCCACAAAAACATATATGTTGCAAGAAATACTGCCATGCGTATTTTTGTATTGTTTGTGTACAAACGGCTTTTTGACTGCATGTATTGTGTTTAAATTAGAATTTGGTACACGTTACATGCCTTCTCTTCGTCATTGTGTCGTCACTTTGCTTTACATTAATCAACGTTACTGTTCGTTTATAATGTATACGAAATTCTCTTCTATGGGATTTATAATAAAGAATCTTTTTAAACATAGGGTAATATAAGAATACGGTTAGTATGCACTGAAGAAATGTTCTTTTTAAAACGATGCGTGCTGCTACCTCGAAACAATTTATTAGAAAAGACAAAGCTAATGTTTTGCAGTATAAATGCAAGATCCTTATAAAAAGGTTTTCTGTTTGTTTTAATGTTTCTACAATATATTAAAAACAACAAAATTTTAAAATGTACATGTGTGTCCGCTCTAAGTTTGATCAGATAATTTTATCGACAGGTGCAAACTAATTTGATTAGTTAAACCCCTGTAAACGTTACAAAAAATAAATAATCAGCTGTACACGTTGCAGTTGTTTGTTTACGAAACGTTTTGACCTTAAAAAGAATCAGAAAAAAACCCGTAACCATATTTGGATGTGATTTTATTGTATACAACAAAAACTATAGTAGTTGGCTGTATGGTTACCAGTTCCCTTACAAAAACATTTGTTTATTGGTGTTTTTTTGTATTTTTATCTTTTTTCCTATATAAGACCCAAAAAAATAAGTTAAAAAACAAAAAATGACAACAAAGTTTTATATTAAATTTATTACCGCTGTTCTTTTTAATTTTGTGTGTGTCAAGTTTTTATTAACAATAAAAAACATTGGACTTAGAGCGGACACCCTGTATAACGCAATTTTTTTTATAAAAAAAGCCAAATTTATCTTTCATGAGTCATCAGTAAAACAGACGAAAAACTATGCAAAATCATATGCAAAATTTCTAAAAGCTAAGCGTTATACATATATGTTTTTCAGCGTACAAAGACACGCAATTGATATGATTATTGCACGAAATGCACGGCAAACGCAGCATTTTTTATACTATAACTTAACTTTCTATATTGTGGTCTGTTTGCCTGCAAATTATATTGTTCTATGGTAACAGTCAGTGTAAATACAACGAAAAGCGTAAAACTATTTTTTTAAAGCTAGGATCCGCAACATAAGAGTATCAAGTTTGTGTGTGCGAATTTATGAAGTAACATTTAAACAAAAGAAACGCTGCGAGTCACGTCATGTGTAATTTTATATGCATTTACCTTTGGTATTAGATTATTCCATGTTTACTTACACAAGATTTAAACGGCAAACAAAAACTAAATATTTGTTACTTCTTCTAACTTTTTTGTCGAACGGTACGCAAGTCAAAAAACAATGCCTGGACTGCAAATATGCGACTAAAATGTGCGATTTTTATGCAAATTATAATTATTAGATCACATAGTTTTTTTTTGCGTAATACATTTGTTTGCAAATGATTTGTTGTTTCATGTAAATTTTGCAGTTTGAGGGCGTGCCTTAAACAAATTCCTTTACCATAATTCCCAATAGAAGTATAACTTACGAGAAATTTGCTGAAGATTTTTTGTCGGATTAAGATTTTAAAATTACACTTCACAGTCCCAAATTTCGAGAATTTGTGACACAATAAGTTAATAAATTATTTGCCATATATAGCTGTTCCCATATGTACTTTATTGCATTCGTACATATTTCTTTTCGGGTTTTTATTTGATGAAAAAAGTTTGATTGGAGTAAAGGCTTGTGTATAAACTAATCGAAATTGCAATGAAAAATATACAAACTAGAAATTACAGCAAACAAGCGCCGTGCACATATATAAAATCAAAAACGAACTAATAGCGGCATCAATTTCTACACTTTATACCGCAAAGTCGTTCTGAAAAATACTAATATTTAGTATAGCAAATACAAAAAAAGTAGGATAATGTATGATAGGCAATATGGGTTTGTGTATGTAAAAAATAATCAGGCAATAAGTATGAATATAGGTCACAAATAATTAAAAAATGAAATATCAGTATATGATACATATGTTAGTAATGATTATCTTCTAGAATAAAAGGGTTGACTTTGTTAACAGGTGCAGACCATTTGATGGATTTAAAGCCGTTTTTCATAGGAAAGAAGAAGAAAACGACACCAAGAAGTCAAAATAGCCACTCTATGGCTAATTGCAATGCAAGAATTAGTAATGCAGTCATTCCGGTCAGTGAAAGCCCGGCCACGTATATATAAAAAGCCATGCAGAACAAACACTTA
>JAQFYM010006630.1:0-11446 GCA_034694785.1 Agrenia bidenticulata
GATATTGGTAATTATGGTTTATAACTTATGGCCATTACCTTTATGGATATTCATTTTAGGGATGTCGACCTACAACCGTTTCATTTAGGTAATAATGAATAATACATATCAACGAAGTTAATTATCATGGTAAAATGTTTATAGGGAAGATCATTGACTCATAAGGACGAAATTATTTGTCTAATTGCCAAAGCATTTGCTGTAAGTTCTTATTAGCTATAGACTCCATTGGTCAGGTAGAAGGAACCTCCCTAACCCTATTTTGAGTAAGTTTTATTAACTAAAGTGACATTATTCTAACAGCTTCAAGTTGCTTTTAATGCCTTTTATTTTAAACCAAATTCCAACTTTGAAGTACTCACAATCCCAGCGAAAGTGTGTTCTTATAGTTCTTGCTACAGAACTTTACTTAGCTGTGACCATGCTGTGACCACAATAACGGCTTTTGGTTTAAATTGATTTTTGTGCTTTTAAAACCGTCACCTCTATTGTTTAATTTATTATTGTACATATTTATGTTTATTAAAATCATGAATTCAATATTATAATATTATAATGTGGATATTTGAATCATACATTTAACATTTCATGCATACAAACTTGCTGGGAAAAAATCTAGTGAAATTTTACAAACCATAACAAAGCTACACTAAGCAACTTAGCAACCGATTTAATTATTATTTAATTCCTTTTATTCTTAATAACTGTTTTTTGACCGAGCATGTATATGCTTTAGATTTTAATGTTTACCACCTTACTTACAGCAATGAGCAAGGATCATCTGCAACTCAAGTAATCAAATCAAAACCGTAGAACACGTTTAAAACATTTCTGTGTACTTCAACCCCTACTTTTGCTTTCAAATAATTTTTAATGTACAAATAACTCCGTCGCACTAAACGCAATTAAATCATAATGCTAAGTGTGCAGTAACAATATAATGAAAGCAAAAAAGATTTAAAAAAAATTTGTTCCAATTTAAGGTTTCAATAATCTCCACATATGTCTACAAACCAAAAGTTATGAAACCACGGAACCGAATAAAATTCCCCCCTAAGGAAAGGGCTGACTGTTTATCCGTTTTACTATTCTGGTGGCTAAGAAAACTTCTCTACACAGGATGGAAACGAGAGCTAACAGAAGATGATATTTATCCAGTTCTATATTCCGACCATTCAGCAATTCTAGGCTCAAACTTGGAACAGGCCTGGTTCAGCGACTTACAGAAGTGTGCTAAGACTAGTAAAAAACCCAGCTTCCGATGGACCGTCTTAAGGACATTTGGACCAAAATTTATCTTTTACGGAATATTTTCAATGCTTGAAGAATGTGTTTTTCGGATACTACAAGTGGTTTCGCTGGGATTCTTAATCGAATACTTTAGCCAGGACGACCATATACGAACAACCAGAACTACGGCAGTTCTAGCATGCGGTAAAGTGTTATCAAGAAATTGCTTGGGTTTTTGTATGCTATGTAAACATCTTTAAGAAAACGATTTCTTTCTAATAGCTGGGATTATTCTGAGCTCGGTCTTTTTTTTGGTGTCTTTTCACTGGTCAATATTCTCTACGCACCATGTTTGCACCCATATGCGACTGGCAGTATCGTCCCTGATCTACCGGAAGGTTTTAAGATTGAGTCAAGCTACCATGAGAAGTTTCAGCGTTGCACAACTGATTACAATCTTTTCCAGCGATGTCCACCGATTTGATATTCAAGATCTGCACCTCAATTACCTATGGGTCGCGCCCTGTCAGCTTGGCGTTGTCATTTATATGCTGTACTTTCACTACAATTTCGGATTGTCTTCTCTCGGAGGACTGATTCTACTATTGGTATTCATCTTATTTCAATACATCATGTCCAAGTACATTTCTGCAGTCCGGCTACACAAAATCGTGGCTACAAATAAACGGATGAAAATAATAACTGAAATCATGGAGGCGTTCTACACGATTAAAGTGTACGCATGGGAGAACCTGTTCAACAAAACGGCTAAAGAAAGTCGATACTTGGAACTGAGTTACATTAAGAAAACAATGGTGCTTCGAATTCTTAATTCATCCTTGTCCCTCATCCTGACCAAAATGACAGTTTTCCTTACACTGCTTTTCTACGTCTACTACGACGATAATCTTCTCGATGCCCGCAGAGTGTTTATCACGCTTTTGTTATACGAACATGTTCGAGTCAATTTTGCATTCCTTTTCACTCATGCAGTTACGGATTTAGCCGAAATTTCTGTTACACTATCAAGAATGACGGATTTTCTTCTTTTGGAGGAAAAATACGTCGATCCTACGTACTATGAAATTAATAAACTGGATCACTCCAGCGCATCCACTATCACTCTTTCTTCAGCAGGAGTATCCCTTACCGATATGACATGCAAATGGCACCCCGAACAAGAATTTCCAACTCTTGAAGGTATCAATCTCAATCTTGAAGAGGGCAAACTACTTGCAGTTGTGGGGCCGATCGGATCCGGAAAGTCCTCGCTTCTTGCTGCCATCCTTGGCGAACTCCCCATCGTAGGGGGGAAAGTAGAAGTATTCGGCTCTATTTCATACGTGTCTCAAATACCCTGGCTGTTTCCAGGAACCATCAGACAAAATATTACGTTTGGGAAAATGTACAACCCCGCATGGTACAATGAAGTAATTGAAATATGTGGTTTGGAATCTGACATAGAAGGCATGCCATTGCATGATCAATCTAAAGTTATAGATTCAGGTCTCAGCCTCGGACAAAAAGCAAGAATCAGTTTGGCGAGAGCAGTTTATGCAAACTCTGACATTTATCTTATGGATGACCCCCTGAGCTCTGTTGATGTCAGACTTTCTAGACATATTCTGGAAACTTGTATACGAGGAGCATTGAAGAACAAGGCTGTTTTACTAATAACACATCAACTCCATTTTCTAGAGGCTGCGGATGATATAGTGGTACTTTTGAATGGGAAATTTCGTGCCTTTGGAACGTTTGATGAGTTAATGGCCTCTGGTATCCATTTTGCAAAGCAAATTGAGAACGTAGTAGACGAGGAGGAGGATGATGATGATTTAGAGGAATACGAGAAAGGAACGCCAAGAAGAAAATCTTTTATGATTGTGGAAGAAGAAGAGCTCACGCATAGGTTGATAATCAAGGAATTTATTCCTGCAGCCCAGGAACCTAGTCGAGCTATGATGTCAATCGGGAAAAGCACAATTACCGTTAAAGATATCGAAGCATCGGATGAAAAATATGATAAAATCAAAGCAGATAGAATTGGATTGGGACTCTATTGGGCATACATTAAGTCAAGCTCTTCATGGTTCCTGATAATAAGTCTTATAGTACTTTGTATATTGGTGCAAGCCTTATTCACTGGGTCGGACTACTGGTTGGAGTTCTGGACGGAACAAGAGGAACACCGTGGGTATGAAAGACTGATTGGTCACAGTAGCCCTCCAAGAACTGGTGTATATAGTAGGGAAGTACAGATCATTGTTTACTGCTGCATTATTCCAGGACTAGTACTCGTCTCAGTGCTGCGAACCATAGCTATGTTCAAGATTTGTATCAATTCCTCCCTAGTTCTATTTTGTCAACTACTTCAGAGTCTTCTTCACACTAAATCAAAATTTATGGAATCGAATTGTACAGGGCAAGGGATCAACCGCTTTTCAAAAGACATGATAATTATCGACGAGCTTCTTCCAACCACTTTGTATGAAATAACGGGAGTTATTTTCGAGATTATTGGAGCTACAGTAATCTTGTCGTTTATAAACTACTGGTTCCTCATCCCATGCTTCATTTATATTGTAACGGTTTCCATACTTTACAAAATCTATCACGAAACAGCCTCAGCTTTGAAAAGACTTGAAGCCAATGCTCGCAGCCCTGTGTATGGCCATACTACCAAGACCCTTCAGGGATTGTCAACAATAAGGGCGTTCGAACAGGAGCGAATTTTTCTTCAAATATTTGATGATCTCCAAGATAAGCACACAGGGGATTGGTATCTTTACACTGCAACTCATGCTTGGCTTTCAGTCGCAGTGGACTGGCTGTCGATTCTACTCATTGCTACTATCACCATCACATTTCTATACATCGAGCATGCACAAGCTTCAGAAGTTGGACTCGCTGTAGCAAAAGCAATTGAACTTTCAATTTTGGTGCAAATCGCCGTGACAGAGTGTGCTGATTCTGAAACTGAAATGATTTCTGTAGAAAGGTACCCTTAATTTAAGCATTTCAAGTGATCCTGTTTTTGCAATAATTTCCTAGTTAAATTATTAATCGTACTCCACAATTGCTACTTGCTAGAATTTTGGAGTTTACGCATGAAAATACTGAAGCTCCTTGGAAAATCCCGTCAAAGCAACCTCCTAATGAATGGCCTGATACTGGACATATTTTCTTCGATAATCTGTACGTGCAAGGTTCAAACAATAAGGCGCTTTTAAAAGATATCAATTTAGAAATCCTACCGGCTGAAAAAATCGGCATCGTAGGAAGATCTGGTACATTTCGAAACAGCAATGCATAACATTTATCCCTGGATTCCTGTACAATTTTATAAAAAAATTAGGTTCTGGTAAAAGCAGTTTAATCAATGCCCTTTTCCGCATTCTGGAACCATCGGAGGGGAGCATTGAAATAGACGGTATCAATATTCATAAGATGGGACTACATGATTTTCGGAGTAAGATATCAATCATCCCACAGACTCCTCATGTTTTTGCTGGAACACTGAGAATGAATTTGGACCCATTTAATGAACATCCCGATATTGAGATCTGGGCAGCTCTAGATGAGGCCAACTTATTTGAAACAGTAAAAACGATGGGAGGCGGGCTCGATACAGAACTCACTGAAAGCGGTTGGCATTTTAGTGCAGGACAGACTCAACTTGTATGCCTCGCTAGAGCATTGTTACAGAAAAACAAGATTTTGTGCTGCGACGAAGCAACTGCAAACCTAGACCCTCGAACGCAATCTATTATGCTGAGAAAAATTGCAGAAAATTTCAGCAAGTGTACTGTTATAACAGTTGCTCATCGAATCCATACTGTGGTCGAATGTGACAAAATAGTCGTCATGGAAGATGGTCATATTGTGGACTATGGACCACCGTATGAACTCATAAGACAAGAAGGACCCTTTCAAAGTTTGGTGGTTCATATGGGACGTAAAAATGCTGAACAAGTCACACGCCTTGCTAAAGAAGCATTCTCAAAGAAAGGAAATCGAAGAAAGAGTCGTTCAAGTATCATACCCGAGAAATCAGATAAGCCAAACTTAACACTGACTCCACCAGAATCTGGCAGTTAGATTCAAAACTTTCCACCATCCAGACCCAATATGAATAATCCTATACAAATGTCTTAATTTGGTGAATTTAACCTTTAACCCATTGAGAGCTTCTAAACCTTGAGATGAAATGAAAGGAAACTGAATCCACTTCCTATATCCAACTAACCATGTAATATAAGTAATATAAAATTTAAATAATCGTCACTCACGGCCAATGCAGTGATTAACTCCTATAATCGGCTTATTCCATAACTGCGATATGGTTCGGGCAACAACAGCAACAGCTACTAATGGGGCCCCCATTCCTGGCCCTTTGGTGTAGCAAATTACATCTATTTCTTCCGGTGTGATCTAGAAATTTTTAAAAAACATAGTCAATCAAAAGGTCATCAGAAAGCAGTTAATTCACAGTACACTCAGAGAGTCCTTTTACAAGTTGCTTACTTTTGCCTCCTTGATGGCCTGATCTAACAAGCCGATAATTTCCGCCTGATGATGACGCCCAGTTTCACTAGGAAGAAATCCTGGAGATAAATTTTACGCAAACAATTTAGATGTAGCTAATTACTAGAGTACATGTGCCATGATTAATAAAATCGTGAAGATTACCCTCTCCGGGTGGAGTGATGTAAGTTTTCCTAGGATTAGAAAGAACCTCTCCATCCTTGATTATCCCTATTCCAAGCTTGTTAGCACTGCCTTCTAAGCCAATGGCGATTACCATCTTGAATTACTTAGCTGTCCACTGTAGGGCTTTGCAAATTGCAATTTCGAATCTAACAGGTCTGCAATGTGAAGTGTGTTTTTGTTGACGATTGAAAATATTAATTCAGAGATACTCCACGAGTGCTGAGACTTTGCCGGGCCAAGTTTCGCAGATTCAAGCTTCTCTGATTCTCTATATTGTGATTGAGAATGTGGAGAACAAACAGCTCCTTGTCGTTTTCCCTTGCTTAAAAGTTGCAAAACCGTTGCAACTTGCTGAATTTTCATATCTGTGGCCTGGACAAAAGTATCATCGAGATTTTTGTTTACAGCTTGGGCTTAATTAAGCTGTTTCATACTGATATTTTTACAGCGTTGATAAATTCTGGATGTTTATAATCTATATGGTTTCATTTAGAGCTTGGAGCATCATGAGCACCTTGGATAGCTAGTCGGAAGTTGGTATAGTAAATATGGGATTAATAAATTATTGTAGTCAGTAAAATTTCAGTCTAATTGATTTCTCATTGTAATGTCAGTCGAATTAATTTCTCATCGTAATGCATTGTGGACGCTGAAGTAGATTGTATAAGCATGCGGTTGCTTTTACATGCTTATGAAGTAATGCCCCGACCATTTATTCTTTACGTGGATTCTAGGTATCCTCTTTCCTTTTATTTTAGTTGCTTAAAGGGAAGAGTTACATATTAACTAAAATTGTATTGCAAATATTTCAAATTAACAGGAAGAATTGGTGGTTCAAACCTCAATCTGTTCCAAAGAAGTCTAACAATATGATTAAATAGAACGAGTAGGAACCAAATAATTTTTTAATATCTACTCCCCTAAAGTGTATTTTGATGTTTCCTTGAGGCTGAAAATCATTGTTGAATGAGGAATAAATCGTCCCCCTATGGAAATATAAAATTAATCAGAGATGGTTATGTATGCACAAGAATTGTTTGAAATTCTTCTAAATAATGTATTATAATGCTTTTTACCATTTCACACATCTCTTGCGGGGTTTTGTAGCCATATTCAAGATCTGTATTCACTTTATGATGGTCATGACGTTCATCGTCTAGGAGGGTGAACTCCGCATTTATTATAATAGTGTCATTGCTCTGACTTGCAAAGTCTTCGATCAGCTTGAAATCGTTAAGATATATTGGATCTCTATTACACCGAATAGAACAGATCCACATCATCTGTTGGGTACTTACTGTCTTCCCGAGGCAGTTTTGAAACCCTAAGGAAATTCGGGCATAAATTGGTCTTTCAAATATGAAGTTGTTAGTGTCCACAAAAAAGTTCTCCTCGAATCGATGTAGTATCAATGACCAATTGAGCGAGGCAAATGCATGATTGAATGAAGGACTTTTTAAATCCCCGAAATCCGAGAAGCCTTCAATTATCCATCGAGCTTTTCCTTTGTAAGCTTGGGCAGTGGATTTTGCCAATTGGAGATTCGAAGAAAAGTTTTGTTCGTTGACACTTTCCAGAAAATTGGATGTGGTTGAATTCCCTGGATCACACTTCCCTTGTTTCAGTATGAGAAATAAAAGTACCCAAAAGTAGACACTTACCAACACTGATATTTGCATCTTTCCTGAGCAACGGATATTTCGGAAATGAAGCAGCTATACAGGACGTCAAAATAAAATGATAAATGCTTTCTTCCATTGGTGTAAAGAAGTGTTTCATTTAGTCTTGTTCGTGTTGGAAGTGGTACCAATTGTTTGGGAAATAACGCAGCCTTAGGAAGATGGAGAACTGTAATTATTTACGATCTATATCCAATGGTATGGGTTGGGCTATCAATTCAATATTTTAGTACACAAAAACTGATAAAATATACAAAAACACACGCAAAGAACGCTTAATCGGCCCATCGCCTGTTATTTGTACAATTTTACTACTCTTCATTTTGATAGGGCTAGAGAGAGTGGCGAGGAATTGGATTCCAGTTATTTTTGTACTTCGTCTTGTTCTTTCATATCCATTATATTATTTGGACCTTGTATTTGCACCTAGTAATCATTAATCAAAGAAAAGTTTAAATTATTTGTAAATGGCCCAGAACAGTTCACTTCATATTATGTTTGGAAGATTCTCGGTAACAGTTACAGTATTGAACAAAATCGGAATCAATAACTGCAGTTGAAAAATGAAGAATCAGACATGAAAATATTCTGCACTTTCAAAACCGTTGCTGGCCCATTTAACTTGAACTGTTTTAGAATTTATGCGTTATGATCGAGGGTTAATGTGCACAGTACGTACTCATCCCAATTCTCTAAATTAAAAATTAGACAATGGTATTATTTAAGAGCGTGATAGCTTATACTCGCATCTATTTTATTGCAATAGTCGTTTTCATATGGTATAAGTTTGTATAGCACCGTCATTAATTTATGTGTCATTTATTCGAAGTCAATCCGTTGATAACAACTCTAAATTCAACATACCCAGAAATTTACGCAAGTAAGTCGTGCCTTGCAAAAATTTCGTATGTTTCTAATTTCGAGAATCAGACTCAGATTTTTCATAATGGGAAATGAAGCTGTGAATAAGCAACGATTCGATTTTCAGACCCTTCCAAACTATTAAGCTCATTGATCATAATAGTTTCATAATATTTAACCATGATCAACGGTAGCAACAAATGAGAAATTAAAATTACAATATACTTGAATGATACTCAATAAAAACATTTTTACAAGTCATTTCACTTCACAGTTCACACTCATTTAAATCATTCTCAACTTGGTCATAAACAATATGAATTAACTGCAAGTTACATTTCACCGCGATACAATCTACAAAATGGCTTTGTCTAGTCAAATATTCTCCCCATATTATTTAAGGATACTAGTGCAACTCTGATTTTGCCTATTTTAATTTGTTACAATTCAATCCAATGTTTTTCATGCAATGTTAATTTTAGCGGGGCTCATTTTTCTGAGACAAATTAAGCTAAATACTAATCACAAGCCAATGTACTTTACATTATAGTTGATAGTGGTAGAAGCGTTTTTGGACAGAAATTTGACCTGATATAAGGATGGAATAAGAGCACAACCTACAGATTTATCACATTTTTTTCATTCCCCATTTACTGGGTACTTCCCATTATAATCTTTCATAGGTGTTGCAGTCATTGATAGAAATGGTGCAGTCATGTCATCTAAATAACACAATTCGTTGGATTGTTTGATAGAGATTTAAAAAGGCTCATAATTTCAAATAACAATAAGCTAATTAAAGCTACGCATGCTTAATTCTTCATTCTATAGCTTATCTGTCTTTCGGATCACACGACTCGTTACGGAATTTTTCCCTCTGTGAAACTATGCATTTTCCAACCAATATTTAAATAGCCCTGTAATTAAGGCAATTCATTGACCTCAAAGAAAATTCAAAGTCTACAAGAGCTATTACTGTAAAGCGAATGGAAAACGCATTCTCTATTGTAATAATCATAAGTACCAGGTAACTCTTCTAAGGCATGTATAGTTAAGAGATATAGGTTATTTAATCATTAACCTTGGTATTGGTATTAATAAAATTATATTTCATGATCGACGGTTATTGCTTGAAAATTCGAGATCTTGGTATTGGTTTTGGTCTGCATAAAGGTTTACATGGGCATATAAGCACCTACAAATCTGGCATGGTATGTATTTATTACAAGCTTCAATTTCTGCAACTTGTGCACAACAAAAGAGCTGTATCTAACACTAGAGAGAATGGAATAGATTCTAAACTCTAAATAAATGTCTTTGATTTCGCATTCAGTTTCAACGATAGAAGACTTTTTTCATATAAAAAACATTGAGATTAAGGGATAGAGCTAAGTCCTAATACGTTACAAATAATCTGATAGCCGTCACAGTTTGGATCGGAAGGTACGCTTTGGACAGGTATTATCATTCTAGTTTGCTAAGTTATACAGTGCAAGCCACTAAATTGCATGAGTGCAACAATACCATGGAGCACTCAAATGATTATCGTCATAGTTTGTGCAGTTTGATATTATTAAGATTTATCGAAAGCATATTTATAGGCACTCCTCTTCATAACCCATCTTGTTATACCACTCGAAATTTTGACAGTGTTCCTCGCAGGGACAGGACCAGCAGAAGCAGCAGTATTATGGGCCATAAATCGATGACACGGACTGGATGGCGGAGTTCCCCAGGCAGAACCATGACGTGCAGAAGCACCAGCATTACTATTATTACTGGTTGACATTGGCAGTGAAGATGTGGATGGAGGACTGGAGACCATAGTTGAAATTTTTATTTCTCGCTCTCTGCTACGTAAACGACTGCATACGTCTGCCTGTAGTACTCCTTGTTGAGCTAACTTTTTCGGTACTCGTCGTGGAGAATTGGGGCAAGATTGTGTGGTGAGGTGAGGATTTCGGTATAAGGCTGAAATAGCAGGTTCTTTTTCTAACGCAACCTGGCCTGGCAATGATGTGACGGATGAAATTGAAGAAATTGATAGCGTGGAATCACTTCGTCGAGACTTGGAGCTCGACGCACGATACAGTATAGGACTCGGAGGTGTTGAATTAGATCCTTGTCGGTGATTTCTCCAGCATCCGTAATGACGTTCCCAATTTTGGGCGGATGAGGACTCGTTAGACGAAGAGTCCAAAGACTTACTTGACCCTGTTCGAGAAGGCGATCCTCCCAGTTGGACAGTAGAGCTATCATTAGATTTTTGCCGTGAGAGCCTAGAAAAAAACATGGAAGTCCTTGAAATATAAATGGGATATCTTGTCGTGTAGTTACCGGAAAGAGGTAGGTTTTACCGACAGCCCTAATGCTAAGTGCTTGTGTACAGCTTTCTTTCGTAAGTAAGTTATGGATGTGTATCATCCTTTTCTCAGACAGACTTGTGGAAAGGAAAAGCAAGCAGTTTCCTAAGAGTTATTTCACTGCTCTTTTTACTTTTTTTTCATGCAACGCAGTAATACGTGAGGATGAGGTAGGTAAGTTTAATGTAGGTAGGAAACTGTAGAGAAAGCTCATACCTGGGAGATGCACTATGTGCACGGCATGTTCCTGTGGGACACACTCTTGCCGACGAACATCTTCCCTCACAAATTGCCCTGGAGAGTAGTAGATGATCATAGGCAATCAGAAGTCTTCTGCAATTTTCTTCGTCTTGATCCAAATGAGCTAAACCTGTGAATTTCTCAAGAAGACGTCGTCGTTCCTACGAAATTGGATTTATTTTATGAACATGGTTTACTTAGTGTATACAGTAAATTGACCGAAAATTGTTTAGGAGCTACTTTTGTAAGGCTTTCTATCGTTATACAAGCTGGTGCTTATGTTGCAATTATTAAGTATCGACAGATACTTTATGCGAATGCTCTTGTGTCCGTCTGTCTGTCCGTCTGTCTGTCCGTCTGTCT
>JAQFYM010006631.1:0-11445 GCA_034694785.1 Agrenia bidenticulata
GACTGTTTTGAGGAGAGTTATCGTGTGGACGGACAGACGGACACGGTGATCACATAAGCCCTGGCTCGGGCTAAAAACTAGCAGTTGGGCTTAATCAAATACCTTTAGTTTAAAATAATTCTGCAAGAATAGTACACATCTACAGCTTAAAAATATTTGTATTACTTGACTCATGCAATATTTTATTTCTAGGTTCGAGTAGTGCTGCTCCGGATCCTGAGAATCCAGGAAAATCTTCGTTCGATAAAACTTTGAAAGAAGGTACTGCAGAAAATCAATTCGTTAAAAATACTCAGGTCGCAACAACTGTACCACAATCTAATAAAAACATAGCAGAAGTAAAGAAGGATCTACAGGATAGCAAATTAAAAACCATGGGCAGTGAAGAGGATCCCCGCGACTATGATCTGAGCCGAAAGCATTTTCGGATCGGATTCATAATAGCTTCTGTTTCAGGAATACTCATGTGGCTACTCATGTTCATATTTGTATTTCACTACAACGGAGGATTGACTTGGGGAACGAATCCAAATACAGAGATCAATCTCCACATTGTCTTAATGACTTTCTTTGTCATTTACCTTCAAGGACATGGTAACTTAATAGGGATCGTATTACGCGTATTAAGATAGATAAGTCTGTTGCAAGGAACTATCTTGATGTTTACAGGGGCTTTGCTCTTCCGACTATTTCCTAGCAGACCAAAGTTCCAGGTAAAGTTGATGCATGCCGGGATTCACCTTTCAACTATTCTCGGTATGGCCCTTGGACTCTGGTAAGAACCTATTTGACATTTGAATGCGCAGATCTTGTTCGATTTATGAATACAATTTATAATCGTTCGTATGTATGTTTGAACTGTCCAGGAGTGCTTTGAGATCCCATGAAATGAAGGCAAGTCCCAATTTCTACTCAATACACAGTTGGATTGGATTAGGAGCGATTCTGCTGTACTATGGGCAGGTATAATCAAATTAATTTTATTTATGAACTTTGAGCGCAAGATTAACAATGTTTGTGTTGGTTTTAAACAGTTTCTTGCAGGTTTCACCATATTCCTGCTACCGTGGGCACCCTCAAAAATAAGGGCTCTTGTAATTCCGTACCATAAGATGTTGGGACCTCTGATATTCATTTGCTCCACTATGGCAGCTGGAACCGGGATCATGATGAAAGCCCTTGGAGCTTTGAGGTATTTAATCTGCAATCTTATTTTGAACGATCAAATAGCTTTTTTGAATTTGTTGTTTAGCACCAGATATCCCAGTCTCCCACCTGATGCAATGGTTATCAACTTTGCTGGAATTTTCTTGTTGATATTTTCCTTGACTGTGGTCACTCTCGTATATGATCACCGATTCAGACGTCGAGCTCGTCCTGAAGGTGAGATGCTACTTGCGGAATCGGATAGGTCCCAGTAACCAAAGAATACAACGAATACTGTCTGCAAAAGTTAATGTATATGTAATAATTGGTCTTGGTCCGGCTATTTGTATTGCATTCGAATGATCATCTGAAGAGCTACTGTCGCAATCTTGTCTCTGCGTCCCAAAACAATGGAATCAATTTAGTTCCTTATCCTCTAATTATAATTCAATTAAGGATATCAATTGTGGTTGGAAATCTGACTGTAAGTCTACTTCTGACAGTGAATGTTATAATTTATTTATTGCAGGGTTACTTATCTTAATTATTTTATTATTGTGGTACTTTGCATATCCTAGTCT
This sequence comes from Agrenia bidenticulata, assembly GCA_034694785.1. Taxonomy (NCBI): domain Eukaryota; kingdom Metazoa; phylum Arthropoda; class Collembola; order Entomobryomorpha; family Isotomidae; genus Agrenia; species Agrenia bidenticulata. The sequence goes on from JAQFYM010006631.1 coordinate 1,728, forward strand.
TCATTAAGGCCTAAATGTGTTCAAATATGAATCGGGTGAAACAATGATAAGCTTTTAAATAATTTCAGGATGACCTCTGTAAAGATTCCTAAATACTGATACAGTAAAGAAGTTTCTGATATTGTACCTTACGTCATCTTGTCGAAATGAAACGGAGTACTTTGAGTTTAGATTAGCTGAAAAATTTGCATCAGTACCTTAATATTAGTTGATTTTGAATCATTAAATGGTTGAAGATTTTAAGTCTGTGGTAAATGGTGCTGTTTATGAGAATTTTGCTTATAAAGTTTCTGCACCTTGTCTGAACGCTTATGTACTTCACTCACGCACACCGTATTTTTATTCTTCACTATATTCTTAAACAAAATGTTGCTACAGGATCTTTAATAAATACAAACGTGTAAATCCCTCATCGTGTTTTAGTTTTAAATATCTGCTACAGTTTTCAGTATCTCGTTGTTTATGCGTTAGTAATGGCAATTATGTTATTGTTGTCAATCCAAGTTTGTGAATATTAAGCCATCCTCCAATCGTCTTTTAATTATATACCCGTGAATAAAATTATTGTGAAGCAAACAAATATTGTGACTGCGTATTCGAAGAGAGTATGCTTGACTTATTCATTCCGATTTACGGCAAATCTTATTTATGTGGTTAACTAAACGCGAAAATCAATTTAAGATGGTAAGATATTGCTTAAAAGTTATTTATTCGTATGTTCTTGTGTATTTGAGTATTTGAACAATTAGGCAAATACCGAGGCGTATTGTTTTCCTCCTCATTCCCTTTAACATTTATATAACGGAAAGAAAAAGCATTTACGCCAATCGTAGTGCACCCAGCCCAGGACGCCTATGTCTGGGAAAGCATGCAGTTGCTTATGAAACAGTCGCAATGAAGTGCTCGTGCTGAAAATTAAATTGGTTGTAAGCTGGTTATTTTTTCAGGGACGATTACCCTCTAGATAGAACACGCCTACTACATAGGATGATTGGTCTATAAATTTTAATTCAGTTAGACTGTAATCTTCTCTGTAAGGTTCGAGTTTCCTGCACAGCAGCGACAATGGACCGGACAGCCTCCTCATGTCCTTCAAAACTATCTGCTTTGTGTAAAGTGTTGCCAACAACCAGATCCTCATCATCATAAATTCTAGACCGACGAATTACAGAACTACTAGCACCATCAACAGTTCCGCTTTGAGGACTACTTCTTCCACTCCCAAATGGGTCATCATCCGATGGTGAAAGATGTGGAGTGGAGAGAGACTGTTCCCTTTTACTAGTTAATTGAGCACCCGCCTCCCAAGAATGCTGCCGAGTTATTAAAGCTGACTTCGACCCAGCTCTCCGTACCGTGACTACAGACCGACGGTCGAAATCAATGCTCGACTTCCGACTATGACCGTTACTATTCTGATCTCCTAGGGAAATTAGACTTTCGCAAGAGACTGGCTTTTTGCTCGTTGTAGTGGTGAAAGCACTAACTCCACCGAACCCGGACTGACCAGATGAGGAGGAGGTAAGAACCCCGCTGTGGTGCTGTGACAAATATCCATACAAGTAAGACTCTTCCAAGCTTTTGGACAAGGTGGCTGAGGGTGATGACCGGGTACTTCGAGGTTCTGATCGACCATTTCGTCGAGGTTCGTCATGCACAAAGACTTTCACTTCGGTTGATCCACCTTCTGCTGAGCTGCTTATGGGTTTTCTCGGTGGGGCGGAGTGAGACCTCGCAATAGAATGACATCTCATCACTGGGATTTGTTGGTAGTCGTCCTCGCTGGCTGTAAGGCTTTCTTCGTGGTCTCCTCGTCTGCTGTATTTGCCAGAATCGGGAGCAGACCTTGATGTTGAAGTTTTACTGACTGAATGAACTCTGCCGAGACTATTAGATTGAACACTATGATGACTGGGAGGAAAAGTATTAACATTCCCTGGGCCTTTGGTGGTCATCGAAGATCCGCTTGCACTGGTCCCAGTCCTTCTCTCACCTCGTTGTTCCGAATCCTGAGGTTTGCGATCAGAATACTGATTGTAGGTTTGGGGATATGACTGTCTCTGTTGCTGGTGGTGCATTTGCTGATTTTCGCGTTCAATGAGACTTTTGGATAGGCTTTGGTACAGTGACAGAATTCTGGACGCATCTTTAGATCCGGACGATAATGATCGGAGTAAACTTTCTGTTTCTAGCTGTCCAGCACTTCTGGCACGTAGTTGTTTGGACAATTTACTTGGCGGTCGTTCATCATCGCTCTTTGACACAAAAGACTTTGCACGAGTGTAAATAGGCCGTGAGTCATGACGTTGAGTGGTTCCACTTCGTCCACTAAAGTTAGAGTTAGCCAGAGCTAAAGCAGACACTGCCGAAGTGGACGACTCCAGGCCGTATTGACATTGAGCATCATACATGGTCAGAGCTCGACGAGCTGCGAGGGCAGAGGCGGAAGGTAATACTGGTGGCTGAGGGATTGTCCCACCAGATGAGGAACTACTAACACCACTTGCTGAGCTCTTTTTACGATCATCTTTTGATCTTACTTTATCGATCAGTTGACTCAGCACTCCCTTTTTCATAGACGCTTCGGAGACATTTCCAATCGCTGAAATGGGTATTGGTCGACCAGCAGCACCGGCTTTGTGCTGGGATTGTGGATAGGAAGTGTCCACTTGAATGTACTCCATCTCGGTCTGCTTTCCTTGTTTTTGTTGATACGTACGAGGAGGATACCCTGGTTGACTTTGATGTGCTTGAAACTGATGTTTAGCACTCGATCCTCCAGTTGAAGTGGTTGTCAATGGGGCAAAAGAACTGGGTAGTTGGGATTGAGCTGCAAGTGATCGGCCACTAAGTCGACTTAAATCCGATTTAAGACCTGGGCCTAGAGCTGCTCCTCCACCACCTATCAAAAGTCAGACAAGAACTCTGATTACAACACATCCTCCGTTATATATACAACATCTCATAATCGTATTACTTTCACCACTGCTTTCTCTTCAACTCTATATACTCCTTCAACTCTCATCAATTTATATGCCTGGCTCTGGGAGATTTCTGAGTAACAATTCCACTTTTACAATGTGAACAATACAATAGAGAAACACTCGCTCTAAACGTGTCTAGAAGCTCCTAGTTGTAACAACCTATATAGGCATATTGTCAAAAGCAAGAGCTTACGTAGAATCCATCACAACAATAACCCATTTCAATTATTCAATACCAAATCCACTACATTGAAGCTATTTATTCAAGCCACGTTTCATCAATTTAATGAATATGACTGCTGGGCTGGATTTGCATCTTCAAATCAAAATGAAATTACTTCACTCAAAATTATTCGATTTGTGCGTCGACCCAGGAGCTAGAATTGGGTATCTGAATTCATAATTAAATCCACACTTGACTGCACAGCATGAGTGATTATCTCATTTTGCCGAGCTCTGTTTAAACTTGGTAAAACTGTGTTTGGCACTCCATCATAAAGCACAGACAGTCCAATCAGACTTGCTTGAACAGCTTTCCCCTCTTCTAGTTCACTTATCTTGACTTCACTTTCTACTATGGGAAAAATTTCTAACTTGTAAAATATTATAATATATCAACTCCATCCGGCTCTTACAAGACTTAGAACATGTTAACTAAATTGGGGCTAAAATGAGAGAACAAGTCAAACGAAATTTTTTAATGCTGTCACTCAACCCTTTCGATAACAAGTGTGATTTGTGATGCATGTGACCTGAGGATAGATATTGATCTGTCTGACTAGTCTCAGACAGGGCGTTAGTAACTTGGAGAGCGTAACGAGACTGCGAATTCTGATTTCTTTTGGAGATTTCTTTTATCTGGCCGTAAGGAAGGCTTTATAAATAACAAGGTGTAGGCTTACCTTTTGATACATCGGAGAAAGCCATTTCCCCAAGTGACGGTGTAACCTGAGACGCGCTCTCCGTTCGCCTGAAACAGTCATTAGGATATTCAGACGAAAGATATAAAAGACTTCTGTAAATAAATAGGAAATTTAAGCCGAGGAGAACTGAGTGGTATATTATTACCGAAGATCGTTACCTCCAAATAATTTCTCCTTAATAAGCCTCAAGGTCTTAAGTACAATTTCTAAACGCACTTATCTCATAAATTGCGTACTTCACATTTTGAATTTATCTGAATACTATTAAAAAATCTGGCTAAATTTAAGATTATTTAACCAGTTATTTGAAAAAAATTCTACAGCCTTTAAGACAGAAAGATTTGTTTTCTCAGTGAATTATCAAGGTAAAAATCCCAAATTTTTTGCTAAACGATTGAAGTTTTAATCAAGAAAAACAATAATAAAAAGTTTGATAGAATAAAAAAAACTATAGAATGTTTAACTTCCTTACAATCAAATTATCCAAGACAATCATAACAAAGTGGATAAAAAATCGAATCATTTTACCCCTTTAACCAAACACAAGGGTTATCTATTATCTCAGTTGTATTTATACGAAGGTGTCTGAAATGCAAGAAGACAAAGAAGAAAGAGCCACTCTTGAAAAATAGCTTTGACTCCACCAAGGATAAAAATGATATGATGGATGAGGGTTGTACATGAAATAACTGAATTAAGAAATAAGTAAAAGCCACGAACCGAGAGAAAGCGTCCGGAGCTGGGGACATGTGGTAAGATTTATTGTCATGGGTGACTTGCTGTTGTCGGTGTGGCTGGCTGGTGCCTCCTGATATTTGCTGTGGCATCCCTTGACCTGACCCTGAGGGACCTGTAATTTGACCCGTACCCCCACCCCCACTTCCGCCCCCACCTGAGCCCCCACTTCCCCCTGGTCCACCTGAGCCTCCTCCGGGTTGGAGTTGTTGGTGATGAACACTTAATGATTTGAGGAATGATTGAAGTTGTTGGAGGAGATTGCTCAGTTGCTTCACTTCCGACTTCATTGAAATTAACTCAGTCATCTGGAAAGGGAGAAATACGTACAAATAATGGATGATTGATCTTTTATGATTTTTCATCCTTTGCTCTCTCAAAGACTTGTTTTGTACAGAAAATTTAGAAAATTGGAGTGAGTTATTAATATTTGCAGAGAATGTCTTACTCTGCAGAGTGATTGATCAACTTGCTTAAAAACTGTAGTAATCATTTGCTCATGCTGGGATTCTGTTATGTATTTACTCCTATCTGTCTATCTTGAGACATTTCATTCCAAGCTGATACAAAGCTTAGCCTTTTAGACTCTAATCTGCAACGGAACCCCAGAATGGGAAATGTCCAAAAGTACCACCCATTTTAGGAAAGTGTCAAGATGCCACTCGGTCCATGCACTGAGGATTCTTATCTTTGGCAAAGCTAAAGTAATCTGGTGTCAGATCAAGCAAATCGTAACGGATTACAGAGTGTGTGTGAGCATGTATGTGTGTAGAAGCAGAAATCGCAAAATGGGGATTGATAAAGTGCCGCATTGGATTTGTCTAAAAGGATAACAGATGAACCAAAAATACTTTTCAGATAACCCAAGGGATGATCAATCTTCATTTAGTTCCTGTAAATTATGTCTTGCTTTCTTTCTTCAAAAACTCCTCTGGCCTTTTTTACGACTTTTCAATGTTCCCAATCACGAAAGCCGTCTGAGGAAATCTCCTTTCCTCACCAAGCACATTTACTCTCTTTTCATATCTTACAACAATACGATAGTGTGGAACCAGAAGCCTTCCCTTTCTTTGCCTACGGCTAGGTCCTAATTCATAGATATAAAGAACTAGGGATACTGCTAAACCAAGTAGGACATGGGCGGGGAGTGTGGGGACATGAGTTTCAAAGCTCTGCTCTTTCTCTAGAACTCTACGAATTTCCCAGCATGGCTCGGTTTTGAGAGAATCTCTTTTGGCTTGCACTCAGTAAATAAAGAAAATAAATAATATAATCTTAAACCATACCTGAGATTGGAACACCTCCTGTTCCATTCGAATTTGTCGGAGATTTTCATTCCAATATGATTCAAGATGCTTTCTTATTCTTTCCATTTCGGCATATCTTCGCTCTAATTGATCCTCAAGGAACAATCCTTCTCTCAGTGCATTTTCAGCTCGAGTTGAATGAGATGTGCCCCGTTGGAGAGTCACGTCCCGGTGTAGTTCTTGAACTTGTTCTTTCAGCCGATTCAATCTTTGACTGAGTTCCTGCAAGCAAAACATACCGTCAAGTTTTCCATTTCATCTCAGACACAAGCATATTCAAAAGTAGAGAATTATAATTCTCTACTTGTGTATAAGAGTACGGAGGCAATCATGAAGAAAAACTATACCATCCGTCACGGTATCTTTGTGCTTTAATTTCCTGATAGTAAAATTACAGGCTCAACCCCTCCATAAAAGACCGGAAGCTGGAGAAAGTTACAGTTCACTTTGGCCAACATCGGACAAAGGCTATGGATTACAGTTCGTAGTATATAAAGCCTGATTTTCGTATTACAAGAAACGGAGCAATTCAGAATACTATTGGCTATTCCTCCTCTTCCTATACCCAGAATATCATATGTATTTTCAAATCTATTCATATGCGAATTTCCTTCAGCATATTTCCAGACCCCACCTTTGAATTTGGATCATCCTTCCTCAATCATTAATTCAACATCAGTTGGGCATACAAGAGCAGAACTAGTTTCACTCCTCCTGCATACTGAATCCGAGCTCTTTTGTGTCCTTCGGATACACGGAAATGAGAGGATATATTCAATGCACAAGAATAGCACCCAGTGGTTGTCGGAGATAAAATCTCATCCACAAACACAACACCCATGGGTGAGAGGAGCCCAAGCCAAGGTCCAAACAGAAGAGAAAGTCAGACGAGTCAAAGGAAAGCAAAGCCAACTCTTCTAATCCGATCTCCAGATTTTCTATTCCATTTGGATCTTTTTGTTCCTCGGAAGGGAAATTGAGGAAGATCTGAAAGAACAGATCCACATCCACCACGTCCCCTCTCTTCTATTATGAATACGAGTATTGTGTGGAGCCACACCCAAACACACTACACACCCATACAAGAGAATGAGGACCAACTACTTCATCTTCCCAGCTCTACGGCCATCCAAAGAGAATCCTCCTCTCCGAGACGATATACCTTTGAGTTAAATTCAAAGAAAAGCCATCTTCGCCTCTCCTCCATGCCTGTGGATGAAAGGTTCTCTAAATTCATACGGCTTAAAGGAGAAAGTCGGGGAGAGAGAGAGGATAGAGTCATCAGATAGGGAACTTCTCTGCTCCAAAGCACTTGGAGCCAGTGGTAGTAGTGTCATCTGAGACAGGCCCTTGTGCGAGGACACACACATCCTCCCATCCTTGGAGAGGAAGGATGGGATGGAAGTTGGAATTAAATATATTAGAAAAGGGTCCACCTATATCCTAGAGATGAGGCTCAAGAGTGAGAAGGAAGTGTTTGGGTCAGGAATAATGAATAGGGAGACTAGAATGAGATGACAGGGGCATCAGCTGTGTTCACGCCAGTTTATATTCCTTTTTCAACCCTTTCTCTTCCCCAAGAGTGTAGTACATACTAGAACCTCTCATACTTTAGACATTCTGATTACTTTTCCATGGCTATGACATACCTGCATTTTTCACCCTTCTCTCTATCCCTGTACTAGGAGTTCACCGCCGTTCTTGTCAAGCTTTTGTGCTCAAAGCCCTTAGAATGTCTGAAGGAGGTAGGTGGTAGGAATAAATGAATGTGGCATGGCGTGGCATCCGGCCTGATTAAGCCATTTCTTTCTCCAAGTCACCGTCTGCTCTTTTTTTAAAGAAAAGCTATGAATGTCTTTTACAGGGAGAGAGCAGAGTTTGGGTCTTTACTTTATTCCTCGAGTATTTCCATCCTGTGTCAATTGGAGCTGTAGAGCCGAGATTTTTGGGAAGACCATTATGACGGAGAAGGAGACATGGGACAATTATTACTGGTAAAGATAAGTCTACGACTGCTAAATCTTTTGGTTAACCCAAATGTATTCTTCTAATGATTCGTGGAAGATGGGAGGAGAGGGTTGGGAGAGACTCAAGGATTCAACTAGGACTAATAATACGACTCTTTCCACCCAACTATGTATTACTCGAGTAGTTAGTGTTAGAGCCTGCACTTCAATAATGACTGGCTGAGAATGGGGACCTAATCCTCCTGACTAATAAAACTAGTTTCTATCTCATTTTTGCAGGAATCTGATGTCCTCAAGGAGGAGGGAGATTCTCCAAGACTTTCTCTCTAAGCCTTATTTAATGTAAATTAATGTTCAACTCCTATAAAACACACCGCAAGAATGCAAAAGTACACATATTCTTTAATTAAAAAGGCTTTCCTTCCATCTGCCTATAGTCCAAAGTGTAGTCGTTATCATGTATTTCCAAGAGATGGGAACGGGGTAAGTGATATGATTGCTTTGGCCACTTTGGAAATTCTGGGATTCTTCCTCAAACTACTTTACTTGAAAATTCCTCACCCATTCTTCCATTAGATCTTGGAGAATCCTGTATATTATTATCTTACTGTGTTTGGTACATCCAAACACAAATATTTAATACACATGATCACTGGGGAGTTTACTTCACTTCTCAAAATGTCTACGTATGGGATTCCATTGGGAACGTCCAACTTCCTGTGTACACTCTTATTTATTTCTTACACACACACACACACACACTGGGACAGAGTTTGCTGGAACTTGTTCAAATATTTGGCTATTTTTTCGCTCTGTGGTTTCAATTTATGCAGAAGGATGTAATAATTGCTATTTCTCATGCATAATTCATACATGAATTTTGTAATTTTACATGGTCCTTAGAAGATAAATCAAGAGATAAATACGGACCCGATGTTTGGGTCTATAAAGTGCTGAGTTGAAGAAGATAGTTAACTCTTTCTAAGCTATAAATAAATATGGCACATGCGGTAGTGAGAAATTCGCTCCATATCATTAAACTCATAGCAGATCCTTCCTCAGAGTGAAAGTATCGAAAAGACATCATTTTATTATTCGTAGACGTCGGCCCATAACATCCCTGTCCATAGTGAAAAGATAAATGACTAAGTTGCATTTGATACCCGGGAACATATCACCGATGTCGAGCATCGGGAGATATAAACCTTGCATTTATGATCATGGCAGGGACCTGTTTTATCGGCTGAAGAGAACGATCAACATCTTAATGGCGTTTTATCTTCTTTCCTTCCTGCTTCCGTGATTCATACGTACTGTGTCTGGAGCAGGAGTATATATAAGTAGTGGCAGTGGCCCAGTCATCCACAAAGTTAGTCCACCTCTGTCCCAATATCCTCAAAAAGGTCGAGCTACTTTATGCTCGGTAAAAGCACTTGTTCTTTTTATGTTGGAAAGGATCGGGACCTATAGGTGGATAGAATTGGGTAGCTCCACCTTTCTGTAGGAGAAAAGGTGATTCAAATTCTAACAAGGACTGTAAGTAGTTTCGAGACGTTTGAGAACAATGGCTGTCGCTCTTGTATTGTGTGCGTGTGTTGAATTCGGAGATAGAAAATGCAGGGCACAACCTTGTTATAAAAAATATCTGATACAAGTTATAGAAATACAAGGCCGTAAAATTTACATGGTAGGAAAAGCTATTTCTCCTTAGAAGATTCCTTTCAGAAAACTCACAGGTGCAACTTCATATAGCCCGAGCCAGGTTTATAAAATTCAAGCTTCTAAGCCAATTTATGAAAATC